>VZRE01002964.1:0-18077 GCA_013396775.1 Cephalopterus ornatus
ATCCCCACATCCCCTCACTCATCCCCACAGCCATTCCCGTCATGATCCGGGCTCTCAGACGCTTCGTTTGTCCATGCTTAAAAGCACTTCCATTCACCTTTGAAATAACCTCCCTTTCCCTNATAACCTCCCTTTCCCTCCTCCCCCACCCCGCGGCTGGAGCAGTAACAGCTCTAAATTCCCTCCCCGCTCCTCCCCTCCCCTCAGAGCTGTGCTCACGCATTACTGGCCGTGCGCTAGTCCTGCCTGCCAGGAGAGCACTGCTAAGTACCCTCCGGATGCTTTAATGCTGCAATTATTATTCTGGCGGGCATCTCCAGAACCTTCTGGCAGTTGGATGAGTTTAGCCTTTTACCTCGGCTCCATTAACAAACATCTTCATCATCCCGAGGGCCGGAACGGCCCGCACAGTGCGTGCCGCTGGAGATGGCGCTGCTCCCCCTCCCCGAAAGGACAGGGAGCCTTCCTCTGGGCACGGCGACCTGGTTGTAAATATTAATCCTAGAAGTAGTTCCCGTCCAGGAATCTCGAAATGACGTCGTTGTTCTTAAGAGTGGCATTGCCCACCCCCTGAGGGCCGGCGGGTCTGTCCTGTGCGATGTGTGTCACACGCCACACACTTTTGTCACACTGAACACCCACAGCAAAGCAGCTCTGCCAGTGCCCAGCCTTGGAGGAAGGAGGTTGGAACCGGGTGTGGGTTGGGCTCTTCTCCCAAGACCCAGCAGTAGGACAAGAGGGCTCGGTCTGAAGCTGTGCCAGGGGAGGTTTGGGTTGGATATTAGGAAGAAATTCTTTCCAGAGAGAGTGCTCAGCCATTGGAAAGGGCTGCCCAGGGATGGGGTGGAGTCACCATCCCTGGAGGTGTTTAAGGTGACACTGGATGTGGCATCAGTGCCATGGGCTGGGAACCACGGCGGGGTTGGATCAGGGGTTGGATTGATGATCTCAGAGGGCTTTTCCAGCCTGGCTCATTCTATGATTCTGTGATTCAACCGTGAGCACACCACGACATCCATCTCCTCCACTCCTGATTCTGTTGGATTTTTGTGTTCAGAATATGTCAAGCACCAGGAAAGTGGGAAATCAGAGAATATCCTGAGCTGGAAGGGACCCCCCAGGACCATCCAGTCCAACTCCTGGCCCTGCTCAGGACACCCCAGCAATCCCCCCCTGTCCCTCAGGGTGTGTCCAAACCCTCCTGGAGCTTCGGCAGCCTTGGGGCTGTGCCCACTGCCCTGGGGAGCCTGGTCAGTGCCCAACCACCCTCTGGGGGAAGAACCTTTCCCTGAGATCCAACCTGCCCCTGCCCTGACACAGCTCCAGGCCATTCCCTGGGTCCTGTCCCTGCTCCCCCAGAGCAGAGATCGGAGCTACCCCTCGGGAGGAGCTGCAGCCCCCGCTGAGCTCTGCCCTCAGCCTGCTCTGCTCCAGCTGGACACACCAAGTGCCCTCAGCTGCTCCTCATGGCCCCTCCTGACCCTTCACCATCTTCCTGTCCCTCCTCTGGACACTCTCTGAGGCCTTTCAGCCCATCCTCTCCAGGCCAGCACCTTCTTGTCCATCTCCTTACACTTCAGCACAGCCAAGGCCAAGCCAGGGTCTCCGAGGATGGTACCTGAGGTGTGGAGGGAGGTGTGGGGTTTGGATCCACATCCAGGGTGTCACCATGGCTGGGGGAGCTCCATCCTGGAGACCTCTGGGTTCAGCATCACCCTCAGCATCCCTGAAAATGGTCAGGACTGGTTGTTTCTGAACAGGAGGCAGGAAGAACTCCTGGATCAGCTCCTACCAGAGGAGCTCAGTGTGACAGGTTGTTTTCAGCTTGAAAGCACAGAGACAAATGCCCTGCGGTGTCTGTGTGACCTGCTGCCCCTGGGCACCCTGGGCACCCCTCCCAGGCTGACCTGGGTGTGAGCAGTCTCAGCAAACTGCCCTGGGCATGCCCTGCTCCCAGAATGCAGCCCTGGCTTGCCACTTCCAGCCCTCCATCACCTTAATGACTCCCTGATCCCAGTGACAGCAGCACCTCACAACCCAGCAGGAGCTTCCAAGGAACAGCAGGAGCCACAACCTGCCCCGGAGGAGACACAAATTAAGTCCATCTCACCCTGGAAATTACTCCTGGGAGGAGGGGAAAGTGCTGCTGCTTCCCATGTCAGTGGGATTCGTGGACCAGCACGTCTGTGGGGTGATGCCGTGGGAAAACCACACTCACACTCCTCATGGCCAAAACTCTCCCAGGAACCAGCAACAACCAGGAATCACTGGTGTGTGGTTCTCCCTTCCTGCATCTCCCTTTGGCTATGGGGGGATTAAAAGCACAAACTGGATGTTTTCTGTTGGTTTATTCATTCCTTGGCTTGGTTTGTCAAATGAGCAGCTTTTGTTACCCCAGAAGGAGCCTGGGGGATGATATATGGCCCTGACAGCAAGATTAAACATCCCATTTACTGCTCCCTGTCTCCGGAATTCAGACAGCACAGGCACGGGGAGCAGCAATAACAGTCACAGAGCAAAGAGAAAACAGATACTTTTCGTCTTCAGTTCATTTGTTTGGGAGAAAAGGGCGAGGGGGGGAAGCGGGAAGGGAAGGAGAAAACAGTGGGAGAAGAAGAAATGGGCTGGAAAAGGGGAAAAATTATCAGAGGGGAAAAAAGGAGTTGTTGTCACTTGACGTAAATGAGCTCAAAGGCAGCTCAGGGTGAGCAGTTTCCCTCTCAGATTTGTGGCAGAGGAGCTGAGGACTGTCCAGCTGGGAGCCCTGGCTGGGGCATGGCCTGGCCACTTGTGCTCAGCTCTGCTTCAAGTGGCATCTTCTGACACGTTATTAGGTTTTTTTTTTTAGGAATTGCAGCTGCTCTGTGCTGAGTGGGAGCTCAGGACGTGTGGGATGGCTGTAAATGTGAAGTGGGGCTGGGTGGCAGGTCCCCAAGGCTCTGCCTGGCTGTGCTTCTGTGCCAGAGAGCAGCAGATGGGGAGAGCTGAGAGCAGCTTGGGAAAGGCAGAGCTGAGCTGGGCTGGGCAGGGCAGGGCTGGACTGAGCTCCTCTGGGCTGGGCAGGGCAGGGCTGGGCTGGACTGAGCTCCTCTGGGCTGGGCTGGGCTGGACTGGACTGAGCTTCTCTGGGCTGGGAAGGGCTGGACTGAGCTTCTCTGGGCTGGGCTGGACTGAGCTCCTCTGGGCTGGGAAGGGCTGGACTGAGCTCCTCTGGGCTGGGCAGGGCTAGGTTGGGCTGGACTGAGCTCCTCTGGGCTGGGATGGACTGAGCTCCTCTGGGCTGGGCTGGGCTCGAGCTGCTCCCAGCACCCAATCCTTGATGGGAGCCTTGGGGCTGAGGTGGGATGAGGTGCCCCTTCACCCTCCTGCCCCTGCTTTGCTTCCAAAACTTCCCTGGTCCCAGGAGGAGCTGAGATCCCCTCTCCTCCCTGAATTCAGCTGGCACTGAAGGTGGCTCAGCTGCAGAACCCAGTGTGCAGGTCCAGCCCAGGCCAGCAGATCCAGCAGGGCAGGCTCTTCCCACAGCCCTCTGGCAGCACTTTGCACCGGGATGTTCCACAAGAAGTGGAGATCAGAATCTCATCACCAGGCACTTCAAGTCTGGCCTAAAACCGAGGTCTTTAACTACTTGCAGTGGGTTCCAGCACTTTCTGTCTGTGCGGGAGGCCATTCCCATGGGATGGGGAATTCAAGGCCCTTATTCAGAGCAGCAGTTGGGGCTCCTTGCAGAGCTCCAGCAGCTCCAGCACCAAGACAACAACTCCGTGCTGTTCACAGGACACAATTCTGCCTCAAGTTTCAGATTATTTTTCTGTGAGTGGGGACCAGAACAACAAGAGTTTGACAGACCTTCCACCATCCCAAGAAACAGTGACATTCACCAGTCCTATCGCAGAATATTTCCAACCAGGCATCCTGCTCCCACCACAGCTCTGCCAACCACGCCAGCACCGCTCACCGTCACCCCGGTGTCACCACCATCCCATGGACCCTGTCCACCAAGCCTTCTGTCAGACCCCTTCCACCAAACCTTCCAACAGACCCCTTCCACCAGCCCCGTCCAACCTGGCCTTGGACACTTCCAGGGATCCAGGGGCAGCCACAGCTTCTCTGGGCAACCTGTGCCAGGGCTTCCCCACCCTCAGGATGTGCTGCTCCAGGACCTGCTGAAATCCTTGGAATTTAAAACGCTTGTAATCTAAAAAATAAAAATACCTAAACAATAAACTTAAACTTAAGTTCTTGGGCAGAGGGACAGCTCTGAGCACTCAACGGGGTGAGCCACCTTCCCAAGTCCTGGAATGAGCTCCCACAACATGCTCAGGGAACTGGGGGGACACCAACCTGCTGGATGTGTTTGGAGCTGTCCCTCTGGGGGTTTGGGAGTGGCTTTGGTGGCGTTTGTGCCTTTCTCATGGCTCAGTAAATGTCACCCTGCAATGATCCCAACCCAGCCATCCGTGATGTATCAGCAACAACAAAGGTCAACTCCAACCATAAATATTTCAAGCCTTGTAAAATATTCATCAGTCCTGTGAATACTGAAGAGGTGGGATGGGCCAGGAATGTTCCAGCCCCCTTCCCTGCCCCTGCCAGCCGGGCTGTGCAGCTGCTGCTGGCTCAGAGCTGCCTCATCCTGCTTCCTTTCCACCCCAAATCCCAGCAGAGCATCCTCTGCCCTGCTGGATGCAGATATTTCAGGAGTGCTCCAGCCTCCTCCAGATATTTTTGGCTAAAGCAAAGCTGGCTTGCCCAGGGGATTGCAGGTGTTCTTCCCACTCCCATCCCTAGTTTTCCACTGCCAGATTCCACACTGACACCACAGCTCACGTGAAGGAAAACTGTGCTCCTTGTGGGTTTGTACTTCTGTGCACACACTCACCACTCTGGAAAATCCTGGTTTCCTGGACAAGGACATGATTTTCCTAACTCAGCAGATTCAGTGGGAAGAAACCAGGCTGGTTTTAGGGGTATTCTACCTAGAACAACAACCTGCCATGTCCAGGACAGTTGAAACCCAACAGCTCTTGGTTTAAGTTGGGTTGTTCTGTCTGTTTAAGGAGAACTTGTGGGCAAAAAACAGGCTGGCAAAGGAAAAGGAGGGGAAAGGAGAGGGGGAGCTGCTGTAATCTCTCCCCAAAAAACATCATTTTTATCCTTCAACAGCAGAGCTTCTGCAGCTCTTCCCTTGGGAAACTCTGCTCTGACATGGCTATGGACAGCCTTCCTTGTTGTCACTGTCACCTCGCTGAGCACGGACTGAATCAGACCTAAAAACACCTGGAGAAGGGCCAAAATCTATGTTTTCAATGTATTGAACACTGGAGCAATCAAATTCCATGTCTTCCCATGAGATCCTGAAGGACAGGACTCATCCCATGTATCTCTGCCCATAAGTAAGAGGTATTTATCCATAAATAAAGATGAAAGTAGGTGAGTTCTGTCCAACAAGGTGCCCCAGGGGCCATGAGGATAAACAGTCCTCCCTAACAGTGCCTTGTGCCGTGTCAGCCTCCTCTCCATGGGACTGGATTGCCCTGGGATGAGCAGGGTTGGGGCGTCCAGGTGTGCAGGAGAATCCCACAGCCTTCGGAAGAGAGAAGTTTCCCAAAGGTCCCTTGTCAGCCCTGCAGAGGTGCCCTGGACGCTCTTCATCTTCACTGGCACCCATGTCTGGGGTTTTCTGAGCAACCTGCATCAGTGTCTGCTCCATGTGATCCAGGGACCTTAAACTGACACCTGAATTTGGGTGGATAGAGGGAAATGAGAGAGATTTCACCCCAAACAAAAGACTGTTCCTCTCCCCCGCACCTCACCCACTGAGCGACCACTGGAAACGGCCTCGAGTTGCACCAGGGGGAGGTTTAGTTTGGATATCTGGGAAACTGTCTTCCCAAAAAGGGTGGCCAGGCACTGGCACAGCTGCCCAGGGCACTGGTGGAGTCACCACCCCTGCAAGTGTTCAAAAAGCACGTGGATGTGGCACTTGGGGACGTGGTTTAGTGGCGGCCTCGGCAGTGCTGGCTGGACTTGGTGATCTTAGAGGGCTTTTCCAACCTAAATGATCCCATAATTCTATGATATATAAATATATGGGGTCTCTCTCTGGGCTACACTGGACAGAAATGTTATTTTTTCTTTCCTGTAATAAGCAGCAGTTTTATTTAATAACGTTTTTCTGGCCCCTTGGCTAAACCCTAATCAAACATCAATAGACATCATCAATGCTTTCACTGGCCCAGCACTTCCATAAATAATCCCTGTTTTTCTAAGCGCCTTTGGAGGGTCTCAGATCCCGGTCTGAGCATTCCTGTCTCAGTGCCTGCCTTTCCTGAGGAATGGCAATGGGCTGATGATCAATAACCAATTGAACACTAATAGGCCTCGTTTCAAAGCCCTGAGCCACCAAGGCAATTCAGCTGGCGGTGCCTCTTAATTATAAATGCAATAAAGACTTGTAGAAATTGCCTTTTTTTTTTTTTTTAGCTGAGTGGAGCCACTGCACAGTCCATACAGAGTGTTTGGAGAGCAGGCAAAGAGCATCTTGACTCTTCAGAGCGAAAAGCAGAGCTTTTACTTTGTCCACTGAGCTCTTGGGCTTATTTTTCTCCTGGCAGAGGCTTCCTGCACGTCCCCAGATGTTGGTACCACCCCTCTGCACCACATTTTATCCCCCCCCAAAAAAAGAGATGTAGTGACACCATTTTCTCCCCGAGGGTGAAAACAAGTGTTTTATCAACCCACCAGTTCTGCTTTGGAGAAGGGTTTAGGGGCCAAAGAGCAGCAGATTTCCTGGCTGGATGCTTGTCCCACACAACCTGAGTGATGGATTCCTGGAGCTTTCCAAAGCAATTACACCTACTGTAAATATTTAGCTCTTGACCCAAACCCTCTTGCCCTTCTCTTCAGGTCACCAACTGACCTTAAGGGCGTTTTAAGTGTGAGGTTGGACTCTTTGCTCTCCCCAAATCCTAGTTTCTCATATCAGGGCAGGTTCAGATGGTAGAAATATTACTTAAGAAATGTATATATGGGATCTCTCTCTCTCTCTCTGGGCTATACTGGAGAGCAGTGGAGTTTTTTCTTTCCTATAATAAATACATATATATATTATATATATAATATATAATAAAAAAGCAGTAGTTTTATTTAATAACCTTTTTTTTGACCCCTTGGCTAAATCCTAATCAAATATCACTAGACACCATCACTTTGCTGAACACTGGCTGGGAATAAAAGGTGTCAGCTGGCCAGGAGGGGGCTGGAAAAGTGGGCCAGGAATATCAGTGGGTCTGGAAATCTGGGAAAAAGCAGCACATTTCCCAGGGCTTCCTACGGGGCAAATCCCAGCGGAGGATTGGTCTGCAGAGACCCAAATTCAGGTTTGGGGCTGTGGTGGACACACCTTCAAAGAGCAGCTGGGCAGATCAGAGACCAGCACTGACCCCCCCGGTGCTTGGAATGCAGAGCTCTGGAGTCTTCCCAAGGAAATCTCGCTGCTGCCACTGGCAGGATCGGGCATTCCAGCCTCCCAGTTTGCTCCCCAGGAGCTCCAGAGCAATTAGGCTGGGTTTGCACTGTTGGTTTTTGCCTGTCTCCAGCTGTCAGCATCACTGCTGCTCCCCACAGCCAGCATGCGACAGGAGCGCCAGGAGCATCTCGCTGCTCCCGCCACGGAATTCCCTGCAGGAACACACACACCAGCCCTGGGACCTGCCCAGTGTCAGGGCCTTCAGGAGGCACCAGCTGAGAGCTGGGAGCAACTGCTTAAAGAGGACATGGAGGCACCTAATCCCCCTTTCCTGACTGGATTGTTCATTTTCCTGCGGGCAGGAGGGCACCAGATCCATCCCACCAGTTCTCCGTGTGGGAATTGTGGATGGGCCTCTTCTCCCAGAGAATCAGATCCATCCCACCAGTTCTCTGTGTGGGAATTGTGGATGGGCCTCTTCTCTCAGGGAACAAGGGACAGGAGGAGAGGGAACAGCCTCCAGCTGTGCCAGGGGAGGGGCAGGTTGGACATCAGCAGGAATTTCCTCATGGAAAGGGTTTTTAAACATTGGAAGGTGCTGCCCAGGGAGGTTTGGAGTCCCCAGCCCTGGAGGTGCCCAAGGAAGGCCTGGCCGTGGCACTCAGTGCTCTGGGCTGGGGACAAGGTGGGCATCGGGCACAGGGGGGACTTGATGATCTTGGAGGGCTTTTCCAGCCTCAGTGATTCTGGGATTCTGGGATTAAAAGCAATCCAGCCTCTATTCCTGGCTGGGACGTGCCAGAGGGGTTGGAGCTGCTGAGCTAGGTTCTCTTTGCAGTCAGCTCTCTGAGCATTTCATGGCCAGGAGTGTTCCAGAGCTCCAGGTCACATCTCAGCACCATGGAGAATGCCCTGAGCCANGGATTAAAAGCAGTCCAGCCTCTATTCCTGGCTGGGCCGTGCCAGAGGGGTTGGAGCTGCTGAGCCAGGTGCTCTTTGCAGTCAGCTCTCTGAGCATTTCATGGCCAGGAGTGTTCCAGAGCTCCAGGTCACATCTCAGCACCATGGAGAATGCCCTGAGCCAGAGGAAATTCCCTTAATCCCACCCACCGGGGCACAGCACCACCTGCTGACATCCTTCCTGGCAGCTCCATGGATTCCTGCCTGAAGGTCCAAGCCCAGCCCAGGCACAGCTGGAGACTCAGGACTTGCAGGACACAGGACTCAGAGCTCCCACCTCGATGGGTGGCTTTGTTTATTTGCTGGTTCCACTGGGAATCCACGGAATCTGGCAATCCCAGAGGGAGGAGGCTGCTCTCTGGGTGCATCCTGCCAGGCACAAGGACTTCCCTCAGCATCACCTCCTGCCTGGGAGCTGCACAAACCCCTTTCCATGCCTGTTGTGGTCCAAGACCACGGACTGATGCACCAGTGATGGTGATTTTTGTGATTAAAATATCCCACCCTATTCCTCAACCCTTTCAGGGAAAAAAAAAAAAACCTGTAAGAAATGTTAAAAAGTACAAAAAAAACCTGTAAGAAAAGGGTGATTCTTGGCTGCCACCAGCCCAGGTTGGATGTGAAGCCACCCCTGTGTCCTGCAAGCCACCTCAGATTGTCCCTTGTCACGGAGTTAAATGATGGGCTCCTGGTGTGGGACTTTTCCAGGGAGTTCTCTCAGTGCTGCAAACCCAGATCATGGATATTTTAAGTATGTATAAGCTGATGGAAAGCAGTCAGGAAAGGCTGATGAGTCTTCCTGAATTAATTGGGGTAGGAGATGAGGCAGACACAACGAATCCTCTGCCTCTCAGAGCTCTTGAATGGAAAACACACAGAGATTCATTCTGTGACACTTCCTCCCCTCCGTGGCCTGGCTGGGCTCTGGCTGTGCTGGTCCTGAGTCTGCTTTTCCTCTTTCTAGACACATGTTTTGGTATTTCTTTTGCTTTTGTTCATCCTGTTCCATGAGTTTCCCTCTGTGTTTCCCTTTAATCAGCCTGGAGGCCGTGCCAGCAGCTCCAGCTGCTCTGCAAACCAGCTCAGAGCTTTTGGGACATGCTCTGGTGACCTGCAGCTTTTTGGGGAGATCTAGAGGTTCAGGGCAATAAGTTCCTCTCCCAGATCCTCCTGGATGGATGGATCAGGTGGAGAATCTTCCTCCTCCAGCGGACAACCCACTCCAGCTCTTCTCCCACGGAGCAGAGGTGCCTTCTCCCTACAACCAGTGGTCCCAGTGTGGCATCTGAGCCCCAGTTCAGAGCTGCCAGGGGTTGGAGCCACCTGAAGACAATGGGAAGGGTTGTTCCTACCTGGAATAAATCCACCATTGCACTGGGCAGGTGAGAGGGGCATCAGCCAAACTGGAATGTGCTTCCCAAGGCTTGAAAAGTTACCTGGCAAACCCAAGGGCACGTACAGAAGGGGCCGGTCCAGCTGCCACCAGGCACTGGGATGGACTGGGATGGACTGGGATGTGAGGCAGTGGGAAGCCTGAAGGCTGTCCTGCCATTCCAGGAGCTCTCCTTGTAAAAGCATGGATTGAGACACCAACCTGCCCCCAGCACACCTTCCTCCTCCCCCACCTAAATCCTGTGGAAGGAAAACCCTGCTGTTTTCTCTTCAGATTCACCGTGACCTTTCCAGTCAGGGCTTTTCTTCATTTCATTTTTAAGGAGTTTAAAGGAACACTTCAAATCTGAACAAAATCCATTCCTTTTTAATTTGTCTGGTGGTTTTTTTCTCTGATTGACCTAAATTCAGTCTCCTCGTCACCCCTTGCCCCAGATTTATTTTTTCTTACATGGCAATAAGCCAGAAAAGAGAGGAAAAAAAAAAAAGAGAGAAAGTAAAAGTGAAAAAGAATGAGGAAAGATATTCACAAAGCCCCATTTGTTGAATTTTCTCTGAGTAGACTGATCCCAGCTCTCCTGCTCAGCTCCTCTTTGTGCCCACACAATGAAGGTGCACTTTTCCCTGCTGGCATAATTGGCTGCAATTAAGCTGTGGACAAGATATTTGGTTAACGATCCCCGGGGGACACAATTTGGGGATTAGGGGAGATATTGTTTCCTGAGCTGGGCTATCATCCCCTTCTCTGGCTGGTTATTGAATGGCCCTGTCACCGGAGCACGGGCTGGGGCAGCTTTTCCCCCCTCCTCCTGGGCAGCACTTCTGCATTTCATCTGAGGACCCTGGAGGGCTTTGCAGCTCAAGGTTAAGTGGGGAGAGCCCAAAATTTGGGCCAGCGGAGCAACAGAGCCATTAACACCATGGATGGGAGTGTGGCAAGAGGAGATGGGGGGTGGGAAATGGCTTAAAAATCCAAACATAGAATCCCAGAATGTGCCGAGCTGGAAGGGACCCCCAAGGCCCATCCAGTCCAACCCTCAGCCCTGCACAGGCCCAGCCCCAAGAGTCACCCCATGTGCCCCAGAGGATCAGCCAAAGCCTCCTGGAGCTCTGGCAGCCTTGGGGCTGTGCCCACTGCCCTGGGGAGCCTGGGCAGTGCCCAACCACCCTCTGGGGGAAGAACCTTTCCCTGAGATCCAACCTGCCCCTGCCCTGACACAGCTCCAGGCCATTCCCTGGGTGCTGTCCCTGGTCCCCCCAGAGCAGAGCTCAGTCCTGCCCCTCCTCTGCCCCTGCCCAGGCAGTTGGAACTGCAGTGAGCTCTCCCCTCAGTCTCCTCTGCTCCAGCTGAACACACCAAGTGCCCTCACCCCCTCCAGACCCTTCCCCATCTCTTTGCCCTCCTTTGGACACTCTCTAATGGCTCAATATCTTCCTTGCATTGCAGTGCCCCAAATCTGCCTCAATATTGAGGTGAGACCACCCCAGGGCAGAGCAGAGCAGGACAATCCCCTCCTGATGCCCCCCAGGACAGGGATGCCCCTCCTGGCTGCCAGGGCACTGCTGCCTCATGGCCAACTCTCCATCAGCCAGGACTCCAGCTTTCCCCAAACCAGGGAGTTTCCTGGTGTCTGGAGCCAGCTCTGACCCCCACTAATGCCCCCACACTGACCCCACACCTGCACTGCTCCCAACCTGCTCCAGCACAGATGAATCAGGAGAAAACCCATTTTCTCTGGAAAACCCATAGCCCTCATTTCCCACAGCTCCTCAGCTTGCTGAGTTGCTTCTCTTGGTTTGACCCAGACAAGCAAATCAGATCATCTGCAAAAACTGAGCCAGGGGGTGTTTCCAGCCTGTGAATCCATCAGGGAATGACCTACAGCCCATTGTGAATTAATTCCCCACTTGGGAATCACGTTTGCTCATGGCTTGGGTGGAATTGGCCCTGCTGGGACACAACTGGTCACCCTGTGTCCAAGGGGAAGATTTGAGGGGAAAGGGATCAAAACAACCACATAGGAACCTCCTTGTTCCACACCATGGGGGTTTAATGCTTCATTCTTCTCACTTATAACCTCTCTCTGCAGTGGGTACTCCAGAGCTCAACCTTTGGCTCAGCCAAACCCGAATTTGGGTTGTTTTCCACCCACAGGCAGGTCTGACCTTGGAAAGGCGCTGGAGAGGTTGCTTTGGGAGTGTGACTTCTGCAAATCTGCAGCAAATGGTGTGTGAGGTGGGGCTGGGGTGGGGAGGCTGTGCCTGGGATGCCTTCAGGGACCCCAGGAGCTGGAGCAAATCCTGCTGCAGAGCTGGGCTGGAGCCAAGGAGAGCCAGCTCACCTCTCTCCTTGCAAAATCCAGGGCAGAGTCTCCTCAAAGCATCACAGGGAAGCACCAAAACCCCTCTTTGGGCACCATCCCCACAGCTTGGTTTGCAGTCAGCAGCAAACAGTGTGTGCTGGGGTGTGGGGCTGTGCCTGGGATGCCTTCGGGGACCCCAGGACATGGAGTGAGTCCTGCTGCAGAGCCAGGTCAAGTCAAGGAGGGCCAGCTCACCTCCCTCCTTGCAAAATATAGGGCAGAGTCTCCTCAAATCATCACAGGGAAGCACCAAACCCCTCTTTGGGCACCATCCCCACAACTTGGTTTGCCCTCACCCCATCCAGGGCAGCTCATCCTCAGCTGGGGGCAGGGATTCCTCCTCCTGGAGCATGGGCTGATTGTGAGATGGCAGGAAAACCTCTCCCTCCTTCCCTCCTCCCCATCTCACACTGATCACAGCCAGCATCATCCCCCCAACCCCCCCAGCGTCTGCCGGGCAGATGCAGCTCGTTGCGCGTGGGAAAGGGGTGAGTGGAGTGATGGAGAGCAGGGAAGTCAGCAAGGCCTCCCCCAGACATTAAATCTACCGGGCAGGTAATAACCAGAAGGTCACTGAAGGCACAGGCTGTAAAACCCTCTGCCCTGCCTGGGGCTGTTTGGGGTCCTCGGCAGGTTTTCCCCGAGACAAACAATCCCTGCCTGCCCAGAGCCCACTCCCGGGAATTCTTTTTTTTTAGGGCATGTTCCCATTTCTATCCCTTGACCTTTCAATCGAGTGAGCTCTGGTGCTTCCACAGCCCCGGGCAGGGTTCCCAGCGCTGCTCTGCTTCAAACACCCAGCTCTGGGGGAGAAAAATCCCTCTGAGAGGGTGATGGTGGCTGGGCTGGGAGCACTCGGAGCTCTTCCCTGGGCTGTCCATAAATCAGGGCTACTTGAAAAATCCCTGACAAGCCCATTGAGCAGGGGCACCTCGGGTTTGGGCTAAATAAACATTCCTGTCTCCATGGAGAACGTCACACTGTGCTCATAAAATGTCTGGGTGAAGCTCTGTGCTGGTTGTAAATGTGGGAAGGGGTGCTCAACGTGCTTGGTTTATTATAATAAATTGAGTTGTCCATTCTTTTTTTGGGGTTTTTTGTTGTTGTTTGGTCCCCTCTGAATTGCTCTCCAAGGAAAGAGAGGTTGGAGAGGCTGTGCCTTTGTCTGGCTGCATCAAGGCTTCAAAAAATGTGTGGATGTGGCACTTTGGGGACAGGGGTCAGGGGTGGCCTTGGGAAGGGTTGGACTCTTGACTCAGCCCCATAAACAAGGAGATTTTGGTCTTGGCCAGGCAGCTCTGAGCCATTTGTTTCCATCCCAATTCATTATCCATGATTTCCTGCCTGGAAAAAAACCAAACCCAGGAAATAAAACACACACTCAGCACAAAACCTGTCAGAAAAAGGGATTTATTTCCCCCAAATGCTGTATTTTCGCAGGGTCAGGCAGAGCACACCTGACTCTCCCCCCAGTCTGTGGGACAATGATTTTAGAGGGTTTTCCCAACCCTTTGTGCCTCAGTTTTCCCATCTGAGGTGGGAAGAGCACAACAAACTCTCCAAGGAGGATCAGAGGGGATCCGTTACCACGTGGAGTCATTGGATAAAGAAAAAGGATCCCTCTTCCAGTGATGGGAAGGGTTCACAGATCCCCTTTGGATGGGTTTTGGGTGGAGCCCTTGGCCAGGGAAGGGATTGCTGAGCCAATTCCAAAGCCTGGTGTGCAGCCTCCCCACCTCAGCAGGGAGGGAGAGGAACACTTCGGGATTTCTGGAGCAGGGTCTGGAGGGAATTTCAAACTGAATTCATGGCTACACCCAGGCACAGGGAGGATGGATGTGCAGTTCCTGGGCACTGGGAGGAGCAGGAGGCTGGGTGAGGTCCTTCCCCACAGCAGGCTGGGTTGTCCCAGGAGCCTGAGCTGTGCCAGGGTGGGCAGGCAGAGCTGTAAAATTCAGCTGCACAATCACATTTTGTTTTATTTTATTTTATTTTATTTATTTATTTTACTATCTCTGCACAGGCAACTCGGGATGGGATGGAGCTCAGCAGGGAGGTCAGTCACCATTGCCAACCCAGTTCTTCAGCCTTGGGACAACTTTCACCTTCTCTCCCAGCACCTTTCCAGCTCCCAGCACCCTTGGATGAGGGGCAGGTGATGAGGAGGGTGCTCAGGCCAACCCTGAAGTGAAGAGAGAGGGTGGTCCCTTCTCCAGAGGCTGTGAGAGCTCAGCCCTCTCTGCATCTCTCAAGATCCTTTCTGCACCTCAGGGACACCCCAGGCTGCTCCAGTGCTGCAGGACCAGCACCTTTTTGAGCAGAAATGCCTTTTCTCCAGCTTTTGTCTCCCAGGGATTCCAGATCTTGTTTTTCTCTCCCTTTACCCTGGGCTGGGGGAGTCCCTTGGCCTGACAAAGGGACGTTTTTGACTCCAAGCTTGAAAGATGAGAGGCAAAATTGAGATCCTACGTGGGCTCTCACCCCAGTGAGATGCAGACACTCAGGGTGTGGGCAAAGGACAAGTCAGGAGGCAGGATTTGACTCTCCCAGTTCCCAGGAGGCAGAAAACATCCCAGATGAGCTGCCCAGAATAACTGAGCTGTTCCTTTGCCAGAACCAGCGGCTTCCTCTCAGCTCCCTGAGGGTGACACAAGGTCTAGATTGCCCCCAGATGGAAGCACTGGTAGGCCTGACAAGTCCCAGACACAACTGGCTTAGCCAAAAACATCAACCAGTGTCCCCAAAAGCTGCAGAGCTGAGGGCTGAGCCATCAGAGCTCCACAGATTCATTCCACGGAATATTCGGAGTTGGGAGGGACCCACAAGGTTCAGTGGTCAGAGTTTCACAGATTATTTTTCACGGAATATTCTGAGCTGGGAGGGACCCACAAGGTCCATCAGGGGCTGTCCCACCAGCCTCGTGCTACTGGTGGCAAATCAACCATGACTTGGAGTTAATGACCCCTCTGGGGACAGGGCCAGGCTGAGACAAAAGCAGGGCTGGAGCTGAAAGGCAGCTCTGTGCAGGGACAGGGGGAAATGTGAGTGTTCTGGCAGAGGACAGCACAAGGGGACGTGTGCTGACTGCAGCACTGCCCGGAATTCTGAGCAGAGCAGAGATTCCAAAGGTACTGTCAGGGAAAACACCTCCAAAGCTTTGCCCTCCTGGCACAGGGGCGGGTGGCACAATGCAGAGCAGGGCAGCTCTGGCTGCTCTGCACAGCACCCCAGCACCCCCACCCTGCCTGGCAGGGGTCCCCACGGGGCAGGGGACACTGGGGACTGGGCATGGGGAGATGCCCTGGAATGGGCTGGTTCCCTCTGGATGCGCCGGGAAACAAGCAGCGGGTTGCAGGAGGAGGCAAGGAAAAGGTTGGGACCCACTGGGGGTGAAATGAGCCCTGGTGATGGAGCTGTGGGTGCTGGGTGGGCACAGGATGGAGCTGATGGGTCTCTGTGATGTGTTGTCCTGAGCTGGGCTCACCCTGGTCCCCAGAAGCTCTGCCAGGCACCACTGTGGGTACAGCAGATCCAAACCCTGTGGTGTAAAATCCACTCAAACCTGGATTTTGAACACCCACCTGTAACAAGGTGAGACCTGCACGGAGATGAGCAAATCCTCAGTGTCCAGGAGCTGCTGGGGAAATCCCCCCAGTCCCACCTAAAAGCCATTTCTGCAGCTCTGGAGCCAAAGGATGGATCCAGCTGCTCCTGCAGCCCAGGCAGAGCTATTTTTGCTGCAAACATGGTGCTGAATTCACCACAGGGGGTTAAACTGGGGCTTAAACTGGTGATCATCTGCTGCTTGGCTCGGGAGGGGTGAGAAGCCCAGAGAAGGGGTGGCTGGAGGTGTTGCAGGTCTTGCTGCACCTTTGCACTGTCCCTGTGGCTCCACTTCTCCCTGCCCTGGAGCAGAAGCACTGCAAGCACCCAAGGAGTGCCCAGAGCTAGGCTGGCACACCCCAAGGAGCCCTGTGGATCCCAAAGGTGCTCCCAGAAATAGCAGGACTGTTGCTTTGGATGAAGCTCCTGGTGAGGCACAAGTGCAACCACGGACCATGAGAGGGTTGGGGAGAGGGCAGGGCCACCCAGCTGGGGATGGAACAAGGGACAGGCTGAGGAAATGGCCTCGAGTGGCACCAGGAGAGCTTTAAGTTGGGTATTAGGGAGAATTTCTTCCCTGAAAGGGTTATCCAGCCCTAGCACAGCTGCCCAGGGCAGGGGTGGAGTCCCTTGTTCCACCCCCTGCCTTGGGCAGGGACACCTCCCACCAGCCCAGGGAGCTCAGAGCCACATCCAGCCTGGCCTTGGACAATTCCAGAAGAAATCCCCCCATTCCCACCAAACCATATCATGGAGTGCCACAGCCACTTGGTTTTTTTATCACTTCCAAGGGCGGTGACTTGGATAAAATCCACTTGGCTCCTTCCAACGTGGTCACAAATTCCCCTTAGTTTTGGCTCCGTGCCAGCAGCTTTGTGCCCACACAGGGCTTCTGTGTCCACACAAGGGCTTTATTCCAGATCTGGGAATCCTGGAAGTGGGAAGGGACCCTAAAAATCACCTCATTCCACTCCCTGCCAGGGACAGGGACACCTTCCACCAGCCCAGGGTGCTCAAAGCCACATCCAGCCTGGCCTTCGACACTTCCAGGGATGGGGCAGCCACAGCTTCTCTGGGAAATCCATTCCAGGGCCTCCCCACCCTCCCAGGGAAGAATTAAGAAAAATTGCTGTGCTGCTCCAATTATAACAACATGGCAAGAAATTAATGTTTTATATACAGGAGGTGCATAACTCTTCATTTGCTTGGGTGGCATTTTCTAAACCAGAGCCTTAATCCTGCATTATAATTCCTGCTTGGATCTGTACCCCAGACATTCCCCTCTCCCTGAGCTGCCAGGCAGAGCTGATGGGAGGAAGTTGCTTCTTCCCAAATTCCTGATGGAGTCCAGGCTTTGAAAGCAGCAGCCACGGATGTGTCAGGCTGCTGATGCTTTTATAGGTTAGAAAACCGGGGGGAGGTGGGAGGGAGGAAGGGAAGAGGTTGTGCTTTTAAGAATGAAGCTCGTGCAAGTCAAAAATTAGCATCAGAAGAAGCAGAGAAGAATTAATTTGTGCTTATAACCTGTTCTTACATAGTCAACATTTCAGACAGTGATAAATGCGTTTTGCAACACGTGTTCACCTACTGATGGCAGAAGTCTGGCAGGAAGGGAGTGGAAAATACCCAGATTTCACTTATTTTTTTTAATTTTTTTTTTTTTCTGATAAAGAAAGATATGTGTGTTTGGAGTGTTTTATGTTGATACAACTGCAAGGGGTTGTGAGCTACCAGAGGGCCCAGTCCCTGGGGAAGAGGGGCTGTTCCACCGTGGCCTGGAGGTTGTGATGGATGGAAACACATCAGAGATCCAGGAGAGAGACCCAAGCCAAGTGTCCCTTCCTGGAGGAATGTCTGCAGTGGACGCAGGCCAGAGCTGCCCTGGGAGAGGACACAAAGCTCTGCTCTGTCCCATCCTCTCCTGCTACTTGTGAGTCAAGTTCTTTTTCCCCCACTTTCCTGCCACAGCAACCACTGGAGGAATCCACAATCCCTATTTTTGCAGGAAAAGTGGGGCTGAGCCTCTATTTCCCTTCCCTTCCCCTTCCCTTCTTTCCCTTCCCTTCCCTTCTTTCCCTTCCCCTTCCCTTCTTTCCCCTTCCCTTCCCTTCCCTTCCCAAACCTTCCCTTCCCAAACCTTCCCTTCCCAAACCTTCCCTTCCCTTCCCTTCCCTTCCCAAACCTTCCCTTCCCAAACCTTCCCTTCCCAAACCTTCCCTTCCCAAACCTTCCCTTCCCTTCCCAAACCTTCCCAAACCTTCCCTTGCCTTCCCAAACCTTCCCTTCCC
>VZRE01002965.1:0-80047 GCA_013396775.1 Cephalopterus ornatus
CCATGATGATGATGATGATGATGATGACTACGTACTGCTTCAAACCTTCCAGAAATGGCAAAGGGCTGGCATTCAGAGCCACACTGGGGCAGAGTCAGGCCAAAGGATAAGGCTCTTTGTATCCTGGTTGTACAGAGTCATCAGAGTACAAGAATTGCCTCATTTTCCACACCACTGAAGACACCTGGATAAAATATGCCGCAAGTAAATTCTCCAGTTAGGTGTTTATGCAAGGATTGGTGGAGCAGAGAAGTTGCCAAAAAGACTTAGGAATTGTGTTGAGTGTTGCATGGAAATTACAAATGCACACACCCCCACCATGTGACAATATTTAACCAGGAATTCAACAAATTTTGTACCATCATCGGCCACTTCCAGGAAAATTACACAGAATAAGCAAAAAAATCATATTTAAATCATCAACTTTTTTTTTCTCCAGGTTGTTTTTTTGCACCTCTCTTCAGCTGAGCAAGTAGAACAGCACCAACGTTGTATCTACTGGCATTCATCTACTTTGACTTTTTTTTTTCCCATTTACTTTGGTTATTTGGAATAAAGCATCAAAGTGCAGAGCTGCCTTTTAAGGTATGAAGAGACAACAGCAAGATCCTGCAAAGCTAATTCCTAGCATAAGGAATAGAAGTAGGTAAGTACCTGGAGAAGCCATGGAGCCTTACCAAAGATAGAAGGCATTCGTAAGTGTAAAAAAGCCAGAGCTGCCCTTAACATGTCATGAATTCCAGTTCAGAAAAAAAACACATATATTCAGATATATGATACGATATGAAATCAGGGTATACTGCTGTTTATTTGAAACCCAAAGTTTATGTATAAGCTAATGAGTTGTGGACATATTGATACAAGAGAAATCAGAGCAGACATTCCTCACCTTGAACAAAGCTGATCCCTTCAGGCACAAAAAAACCAAACAAAGGTGTCTTTTAGCTGAACCTTGCAACCAGCCCCATGGGCTTCTGTGTAGCCTCAGGAGCACCTTGATTTCTGCAGGGACACGCTGTGCAAAGCCAGGTGCAGAAAGAAGCCTCATTTAGGGATCGCAGTAGTCCAGAACGCCCTAACAGAGATCTCCACTACAAAAATGAAGGTCATTCTTTCCTAATGAGTAAAGCTTTTTATACTGACAAGGTTTATTCATCCCAGCTGCTCTGCATTCTTGTAACATAACCCTGAGGGTTCCCCCTCCTTCTTCTCCCCCCCCATTTACCTGCAAAATAAAATTTCTGGGCCATTTCTGCGGAATATTTGCATCCCAGCTTTAACAAGGCTAAAGTCACTCATCCTTAGCTTGGTTTATTTATTTCTCAACCTTGCTGTGGAAACAAATCCAGCAATCATCTTCTGCCCCTGGTCACCCTCTTCTTGCAATGAAAGAACTGAACCATTTTCTAGAACTGCTCTCTCTTCTCCCAGTCCCTTTCAGCACCTTTTCCCTGCTTCTATTTAACATCTGCCCTGTTAACGTGATTATATGAAGCCCTGAAAGATAATCTTTATGGAAACGTTTGACAAATACTCAAAAAAGCACCACTGATACCCAAACATGGAGAGGAACAAACTACATTAATGTACTTGCTAGATTGTACGGAAAGCATCTCTTTGATGGGCACACATGACATGCTAAGAAGATTAAATTGGGAGATGAAAATAAAGGACAGAGAGCAAAGAAAACAAAGTAGATGGTGCCTGGGTGTCTCAGGGGGTATATAATGGGATAGAGAGATTTTCACCTCGAGGTCAGCTGCCTGAATCCTATGCAGGCTCACAGCAGCAGAACGCTCACAACCCCTCAGATGCCAGATTGGCACTAACTGATATGAAATAAGTTTTTAGCCTGGGTTTACCCCTGAAGGAAGAATGGTCAGACTTCTTCATCAAGAAACATGGCCTGCCTGCTGCCTTTCTTTTCTTACCTTCAAGGGGCCAGGCAAGCCTGACTGTGCCAGCTACCTAAATGTGTCTAGCCCATCTCCCTGTCACTGTATTTGGTGGGTGTATCGTTGCAAAGGGTGAGCACTAGCCAGGCAGTTTCTGAGAGGTGAATCCAGAGCCAGCCCGTAACCAGGTAGAATAAGGAGGGGATCCTTCCCATGCCAATGAGAGGATGAAGCTTTTCAAACACAAGATAGGGCCCCTCTGCCAGAGCTGGCTGAAAACCAGAAATTCTGTTTTCTCGGGAGAAAAAGATAAAAAAAAGTATGATTGGGAACCTTGTTGCCTCCAAATTAGGAGTACAGAAATGCTGATAATTTCTTGCGGTGCAGAAAGTCAAAATTACTTCATTTTAGTTGTAGTAAAATTGAGTATTTAATGTTGAAAAGCTGAGGTAACATATTTTTGTTCTGACCTTTTCAACTCAATTGTTCTTACATTCATTCAGGAAAGCATGTGTAAGTTCAGGTGTTTCTCACAATAACAATGTGGCACAGATTTCAGAAAAACATTTAAACCAAAACTAGCAATCTCATGGCAAAATATAACAAAACATCCACTTTATTCTGAGTGGTTCTTGAAGAAATATCTTGACAAATCACCACCAAAATTAAGATTAAACAAAACAGATTTTTATTTCTGCAAAGTGCCTTTTTTTTTTCAAAAAATATAAATGTTTTTAACAGCTTCTTTTGCCAAAACCAGTGTTTAATCCCACATTATGCCACAGCCTTTTTGCATTATACATAACACAAGTCATTTTAGGTGAAATCCCAGCCCTGCCAAGGTCAAGCTTGGGAATTCATCTGTGCATTTCAGTGTGGCCTGGATTCCTCTCTAAATCCGTGCTTTGTAAATCCCTGGCTGTGAAGAAAGGATAATGGTACCTTCTGTAATGGACAGGGAGCTGCTATACAGCAATTAAGAAAAACAGATGAACACTAAACTATGCTTTTAGCTTATATTCCCTGCATGGTCTGGTATTACCCATAACATTATAGGGAAAAAAGGCACATCACTGCCAGCACAGCTCTCTCCAGTCTACATGCATTTCAGTAGCAGAATATTGTCCATCTTCATACTGATGAAGTGCCCACACCTACTGCCAAGAGGGACAGAGAAGGTATATCTTTCACTGCAACTTTAGGGGGTTGACATCCATCAGGAGCAATCCTACCAGCAGCTGGCAAACAGCTGATGTTGCCAGATTTTGGTCCAGAAGCAGCTGTGCATTGTTCCATGTTGCCTGGCTGCCCGGCTGATTGTAACAAGGTGAACCCTGCAAGTTATTAGCCAGACAGGAAAGACAGATAATTGAGCAGGGATCTGAAATATGCTGTACTGGATGCGGGCACTTTGGCTGACAATGCTGTTGATGGAAGTGCTGAAGATGGATGCTGGACTAGAGAGTGAGTCTGTGTCCCTCTGGAGAGCTTGGCTGTGGGCTGCTTGCTGAGATGGTGGGGATTGAAGCTGAAGTTGGGTACCCCTAGAGCACTTGTCAGTGCCCAGCTAAGCCAGTGCAGGAGCAAATCACCCTTTAGCCTGGGAAACGTCCAAAGGAGGAGTATTAGTTATTGTGGTGGAGAGTAAAGTAGGTGGCATGATTCCCCCATGAGTTTCTCTCATGTAGTTGTGGGGGCTGGCTTAGACCAACATTTTAACAGCCACCACTGTAAGTTAAACCATGGCTAGTTTTGTATGTGTTTGAATTTTGGTTTACTGGGACATGTAAGAACCCAAGAAGAAAAGAGAAGTTTGGGAGTTTTTTGTCATCTGCAAGTTATGTTACCGTACAATGGTTTTAGAAATTATCTATATTCATGTGATACAAATCAGAGAAAAAGTCACATTGATGTTAAGAAATTGATGATGTTGAGGAACTGGGGTGGGGTGTGCTCATGCCTATGCATGCAGATGTGTGTATATGTACTTGACTTTATGTGTTTATATGTGCACACGAGACTGGCTGGGATGCCACTTCTCTTAGACTCATACAGTCACCTAGTTTGGAAAAGACCTTTCAGATCATTGACTCAACAATTAACCCAGCACTGGCATGTCCCTAAATGCCACATCTATATGTCTTTTCAATACCTGCAGAGATGGTGACTCAACCACTTTCCTGGGTAGCCTGTTCCAGTGCTTGTCCACTCTTTCCCTAAATAAATTTTTACTAATACCCAATCTAAACCTTCCCTGGTCCAATCTGAGGCCATTTCTTCATCCTGTCTCTTGCTACATGGGAGAAGAGACCAATTCCCACCTCAATACAACCTCCTTTCAGGTAGTCATGGAGAATAAGGTCCCCTCCAAGCCTCCGTTTCTGCAGACTAAACAACCTCAGCTCCTTCAGCCACTCCTCATAGGACTTATGCTCCAGCCTCCTCCCCAGATCTGTTTCCGTTCTCTGGATGCACTCCAGCATGTCAGTATCTTTCTTGTAGAGAGGGGCCCAAAACTGAACACAAGATTTGAGATGTGACCCCATCAGTGCTGAGTATAGGGGGACAGTCCCCTAATCCTGCTGGCCAAGCTATTTCTGATTCAGGCCAGGATGCCATTGTCCTTCTTGGCCACCTGGGCACACTGCTGGTTCATGTTCAGCCAACTGTTGACGAACACCCCCTAATCCTTTTCCAATGGACAGCTTTGTAGACACTCCAGCCCAACCCTGTAGCATTGCATGGGGTTGTTGTGACCACAGGGCAGGACCTGGCACTGATCGTTGTTGAGCCTCATACAATTGGCCTCAGCCCATTGATACAGTCTTAATTCTAATTTGTTCAGGTATTGTAAATCTGTTGAATATAAACTAAGTTTTTCTGTTCCAATATTTCAGGAATTAAATGTTCTGATGGTGACATCGTGACGCCTGAGCCACCAGGAGCTGTGCATGGGATTTGGCCTCCCTGTCGTCATGTTGAGAAACTGCTACTTCTTGGAGACAACAAGATCCCCGTGACAAAGAGCTTACATTGAACACTACAATGTAGAAGTCTGACCTAAAGCAGGTGATCTAACAAATGTCAGCTCCCACTGTTGTTACATCACTGGTGTTATCCATGATGGAAAACTAAGCAAGACAGAGTTCACTGACACTTTCAGTGGGTTTTGAAAAAGTGGTTTTAGGTGTTTCAGCTGGAAAGTTTGTAAAATGCTCTGGGGTTTCCATGGAAAATTCCTTTGCTCTTTTCAGTTCTTTATTCAAAGTGACACTAAAAAGGACTTGAGTCACTGGTATAAAATAAATCAAGTTTTCAACAGGTAACATAGTTTGATGATACAGAGGAGAAATTAAGCCAAAACCAGGCCCGATTTGTATCCATGTAAGCCTTCAAATGTCATGCACAATTTTAGCAAGATGGCAAAAGCAACTGCTTGTTCTACTTAGGGATTTTAGACTTGGGTTTTCCCCTTCCTGGTAACAAAAATAAAATGGTTTCAACTTTTTTTATGGAAACGTAACAGCATTAGAACAGCTATGTGGGCATCAAAATTTTCTTTCAGAAAAGAAAGGCTGTGAGAATCCGTGTTCTTGTGCTCTTATGTTCAGAGCAGCACCCTCCCCATGTAATGCAGTGGGGAACCCAGTTTTCCACATACACAACCATTACTCAAAGCTCCAGGTTAGAAAAAAAGTTGCTCGTTGCCGTTGGTCTATTTCTTTTCCTCCAGCCATTAAATGAGAAATTTAATCAAATCCAATTAATTGCAGGAACATTTCACTCAGCTGCATGTGTTTGGAGCTGCTTTGCTGTCAGCCTAGCCCTGGATGATGGGATTATCCATGCTTATTAATATGATTCCATTTAACTCTCTGCCACTTGATATTCTGAGGCACAAACATTGGTGCAGAAAAGGCTGTTTCTGGATTAGAAAAAGTGCTTCTCTTCCGTAATGTCTTTTGCATACTCCAATCTTTATCTCCCTTCCTCCATGCATCTTGACTGCAGGCCTAAACCCTTGCAGGAATGGATCCAAAATGTACTTAATTCCTATGCCGTTGGTCGATGTCGCTGACACACAATATGTGGCAGACTAATGAAAGCTGGTGTAGTCTCAGCTGCTGTTCTCCATATCCTCACTTGCCCCCTTGTTAAGATCCTGTGGACTCAAAGTCTCAATCCCTCTCAGCCTTTGCCAGTTAGGAATCAAATCTCCAGGTCTCCACCAGATGGATAGGTTTTTTTCCCTTTTTTGTGTGATAACTTTAATCTGGTTGATTTCTGACCATTTGCTACCTAGGGATAGAGAAAAAATGTTATTACATTTGCCTAGGAACTTAAATACTCTTGAAAAGATAATCAGACGGATTAGGAAACAAAGAAAAGCTTCAAAACAAGAAGTCTAGAGGCCAAACTTTCACATATTGACACAAGTTAACTCCCCCCTCCCATGATGTCATTGTCACATGCATTGTCATGAGATGCCACATTTGCTGCTTGCCTTGAGCCTCTGCTGTGAGCTTTTCTTCAGAGGCGTCCGTTCTCAAATGGCAGTAACACAGCCCAGCTCCTCTTCAAAATGTGGTATAAAAAGATGGCATCTGGCATGGGATTATTCTACACTATCTAGATGCCAATAAATGAAACTCAAGTCATTTCCTGAGGATCTGGGACCAGCTGATGTGTTTTGCAGACTCCTAATACCCCAGGGAAGATCTGTGCAAGTGCTTTTCCCCTTCTTTTTCTGTCATGTGCAGCTCTTTACTGAGTTGGGAACAGGACGTGGTTTAGCTGCCACTACCCCCTGCAAATTAATGCCTATTAATGCCAGTAACTATGTTCCTACAAACTCAATTTCATGTCTAATTTTAATAGAATCTGCTTCAAATACAGTAAAATCTCAATTAGCCCAGATACTTTTGGGAAGGTAATGGACAGTAAGGATGCTTATAAAAGCTGGAGAACAGCCCTAGTGGGAATAGAAGTTGTAGGATTCTAGATTCAATAAAGGATTTCCCAGATCACTTCTCGTCTATAGCTAAGTAAGGAAGTATGAAGATATGTCAATGCGACAGAGAGGATAGAGGAGTGGAGGAGCTTGAAATTTGAAATATTCCCATGCTCCCAGCTTTCTGACTAGGAGAAAGTCACCTTTAATATCTCAGTCTCCCTATCTATATAATACACAGTACAACACAGGCTCATGTTTGCTAAACCCTGAGATTAGAAAAGAAGGGTAGTAAATATGAACAATCTACTTTGACTTAAATTGAGCTTTAAAAAAACCCCTTTTAAATAGCAATCTAATGGTGATTATATGCCTACATATATATTTCATAATAGCTTTTAGAAATACATGTCATGGCCTTTATTTATTATTTAATTGTGCTGGTGTCACCATGACGTGATTTCATTTGAATTATAATTCCAATGGGAAATCGACATGTCACCTCAAAGTCAGGCGAAGTCTTCAGGGGACACTATAAGAAAGAGGCAATCTGGGAAGGAGATTTCAGAGCTGTGGCAAAATTGATGTGATTTGATATAGTGAGTGGAGCTAAGTGACATATTTTACTACCCACACTGGTCAATAATGATCTATAGGAGCCCAATTCTGAAACTTTCTTGTTTTTTTCTTGTCTTCTCCTATGATGAGGCCTGACCTCCAACGGTCTCATCCTTTATCCCATGAGAATCTCCAACCTAATTTGCAGTACCAATACTTTTATTGTACAGTTCACTAAACTCTTAGCTGAAAAACTAAGCTTGCACAAAGTAAGTTAAATAAGAACTTTTTTGTGCATCTCTGATAAAGAATAAAAGAGGGGCAGAAAGAGTCAGTCGTCTGCTGTTACTCAGTCAACTAACAGCCAGTCAGAAACAAATGGTAATAAAATATCTTTTAGACTACATCAATATATTCAATAAATACAGAAGTTTGTCTTCTTTCCATACACTGATAGGCACCAAAGAAACACTTCAGAGAAAAAAAATTAGAGAGTGCTTGAAGACATTAAAAAGGCAAAATTTTGGTAACACTCTATTGCCAGATATAGCTATGTTATTCTCCTTCTTATTGGTGTTCTTTGCCTACAAATTCTTAAGAATCAAATATTTCACAAAGCGGGCTGGCCTAAATATAGTTAAAATGTTGAATGACTGGAAGTGAGCCCAGGAAAAGAGGTCTTTGCTTCATTTCTCCTTGAATGGGTCACTCAAGACAAAGGTTGGCAAAGCATGCAGCTGCGATATGCAATGCTTTTTTGGTTCACAATTCCATTATTTGTTCTAGCATTTATAAGATGTATTCTTTGCATATATCTGGGGACATATAAAAATATGAATCTACAAGTATTATAAACCTCATTAGACTTCTTCCTTGGAAGAAAACTCCTTACATTCCTCACAATAGTTGTTCTATAAGGTAGAAATGGAGGAAGCAGAAAGGCTTCATATTGGGCAGACCTATGGAAGAAGGAAATTCCAACAACTGGGTCCACCACACTCCAGCAATGCCTCTTTTATAGCCCAAAATTTTAAGTCTAAGCTGTAATGCTTGTGATAATAATAATTTGGTGTAGGCACTTCCAGATCATGCTGTCATGCCCTGCCAAAGAAACATGGCTCACTGAGACAATCATCCACAGCCTGGACTGCTCCCATAGAGATAGGGAGACCGGTGCAGACACTGATGTGTTCATTTTATAGACTTTCTTTAATTAACAGTGCAAAGTAAACACAAGAGTGTGCTTCAAGGCTTGTGGTACCCAAAGCGAGCTGTGGGCATCACAAGTAGTAAGTTGCAAAGCAAGGATCAGGCAGGAAGAAACAAAACTCAGACTAGACCATAATTCTACCTGGGGAAATAGAAGCAGGCATGAAACTGGTAAACCCGCTCTCCCCACAACTATAGCGTTTGAAATACCATGACTAGGAACTATCCCTGCACAAACTCTAGGTGATTCCTCTGGCTTAGCAACACTTCAGAAAAACTAGCCAAAGCCAAAGAAATGAAGTGATTACTATTGTCTCTCTAAATTTACATCAGTTAGGAGAGGTAATTGTTCCAATTATCATTGTTTCTAACAATGTGTTAAATCATTACAAATACACTTCATATTTAGTATTAGTTTTATATTTGTGAATATCTTAGGAGGATGTTGGACTAAAAAAAAATAAATTGTTATAAAATGAGACAGTATTTCAAAAATTGTCTGAAGACTATGTTGACATCTTTGAATGACAATGTTTCTTAATAATCTATAACATGCTTGTAACGCCTGTAATGTCCTGGCATGTGTTAATCTTTTATTAAACTTTTTAAACATCACCTTTGTTTAAAAATCTGAGCTAAGTAAGACCATGCAAAAGATAAGGACTAGAGAGAAAGGGATGAGGAAACTCACTGATTTAATTAAATAGCATTCTTAATGTCTTCAGCAATTTCTCACAGTAGTAAATGCATTAAAAGAAATGCCAAGACTTGAAATTTACTGGTTGTGCCACACATCAACAACAGATAATCTGGGGAAAAAAGTTTTGATTTTATTTTTTTGTTACACAAAAACACAATGAGCCAATGAGACATTATGTGGTGTAATACTGGAAAGTTGAAAAAAATAGAACTACTTAATCAGTCAGATAAGGTGCCAGTGGATGAAGCATAATGTGCTGTTCCTGCAGAAAACGGGAGACAAGTTACCACATATAACTCAACTCTCTCACACTGTAGCACAAGAACATGATTAATAGGTTTGGTCAAAATATTTACATTTAAAAATATTAATTTGCTTCTTCCCAAGAGGTTCTCTAAGCCTTAATGCATTGCTATTTTTATTTCTTTGATTCATATCCTGGTAATTCTAAACAAACACGCTCTTGCACATTTACAGCCAACCTAAACATCCATTAAACCCACAGATTGTTTAACCCTTTGCTTCCTTTTCCTATCTATCTTATCATTTGGATCCATGAGCTGAGGACATGTCTGACCTACTTAATGGTGAAGCACCGATTTCCAATTCTGGAGCATTCAAACATGAGGACTAACCCAATACTGCTCTTACAAAGTATTTGTTGCAAACAACTTCTACCTGAGAAGGATGGCACACAGTTAGACTTGGAGGCACACATTGCTGTTTTCAAGTAGCTAGTGGAGAGACAAGCAATATGGAGCTAGGCAGGAAACACATGCTTCCCTTGTGTGATTATCCTCCAGTCATGCCGTGTTTCTGGTGATTCCAAAATAAGACACCTGAGCTTGTTTCCCCATGAAGAGACTACTGAATTTGTAGACTTCTCACGTGGGATATCTGGATAGAGCTGCAAGCAAAGTCCTGAGGCTGCCTACTTTAGAGAGTTGCCAACCTCAAACTGGATTGGGGTGATTTCAGTGCATTCATTCATTCTTCACCACAGCGTCTGCCCTCTTTTCAGTCAGCTAAAACTTGGCACCTCTGTGTGCCAACTTAGTGTTATCCAATAGGAAAAAACTCTCCTACCACAGAACTATTTAGTCTCTGATACCACTCTGAATGACATCCTTGGGAAAGCGACCAAACCCAGAGGGCAGTGGTGCAAAACATACCTAGGGATTTTTAAATCCTCTCATTCAAATGAAAAGTGGATTAAGTATTATCCTGCGTAGTTACTAATCTCATGGATATTAATTCTAACAGTATTCATAGAATTATCACAAAATAAGTGCAATTGTATTATATAAAAGATAGCAGTTCCAAATCAATGTTATGGAACATGAATATGAAACATGTTATGTTTCAAATCACATCAAAACCGAGCTATAAACATGTCTACAGCAGGAAATCCTGTTGGGGGCAGCCACCAGCTCACCCTTGTATCAATTTATGAGTTCTTTAGTGAGACTCCTCACAGAAGATTTTCACCAAGAGGCCCCAGAAAATCAGGTGTCTGAGCCTCTGTCTGTTGCATCAAATGCATCCCACCAAGGCCAGAACAACAAGCCCAAGAACACAACAAAATGATTTCCATACCAGGTTTCTATCTGGTTTCTATCTACTGCGTGCTTAAACCTTACACATGGAGATTTCATTTTTTTTACTCAAGCTATAATCTGTCTGTTACTAATGGAAAAAATTATTTTAATGCATTGTCAGCTCCTTTGCCATATCTCCAAATAGTCTTCTGAGATGTACATGAACCATATCACATGCTCATTTTATCTTCCATTTTTGGTAATTGCTCCTAATAGGGTTACTTTGGAAAACAGCAGCCTCTTCCTACGGGCTCCACTTTTCAGGGCAATGAGAACAAACAGTCTCTCAGCAGTTTCCAAGTTTTCCACAACACTGGTGTAGCCAGGCATGCTGACAGGGTTTGGGAGCAGCGGTGTGCACTGCAGCTTGACAAAAGATGCTTCCTGGCTGAAGGCTTGCAGAGCCTTCTTTTTTTCCCCTCCTCAAGCAGAGTGGCAGAATGATGGAAAGGCGCGACGGCCCTGCTCTGCATCACATGTCACTCACAGAGCTGAGGGACAATGAACAGCAAAGTCTCTAAAAACTGCCTTTCCCCTCCAATTGCTTTCTCCCCCCACTTGCAAGCCTGCCTCAAGCCCTCTCAGAGGTCTGTAACACCAAACACAGTGGAGTTCCGTGCCTGTGTCGGCCTCCCTGGCTCCCAGAGGCAACCTAAAATGGAGTAATAAATTGCATGTGCAAGATCCTTGTGAATCTTTATAAGGTATAAAGATGCACAAAAGGATTTGTTCCTGATTTGCTAGGTTGTAAAGATTTAATAAATATATTTGGAACCAGTATCTTTTGAGCTGTGTGAGGGCATTTTGGATTTTGGGGTTCTTTTTGTTAGAGGACTAGTGGGGTTAATGATACTGCAAATGCAGTTAACTCTCTACTGTCAGAGAACATGATGGCTTGAAAAGGACACTGTGAAAGCATCTGCTCAATTTCCTGGTCAAGGGGTGTACCATTCTTGTCCAGTCCATCAATCTCCATTGATGTTATTGGAGGTTTTCTACTACCTGGGATATCCCTCTGCCTTTAGAGAAAAGGAAACCTCTTGAAATGAGAATACAAAGTGCAAAACCAGTTCTACTGTAACTGGCCAAGTTTTGGGGACTGCTTTTATTCTAGAGTACATGTTGGAAGCTTGTGCCCATGAGACATGGGCAGCAGGGAGGAAGAGGAGCAGCTTCCCACCACATGGCAACCCTGCTTCACGTGCCACCACTGCAACACAGAGGGACTCCTTCATGGCTCGAGGAGGTACTCAAAAGGAACAGAAAGGAAACAAAGCACACCACCTAGTCTGACAAAAACATGCGGACCTGGCTTAGCTGCCCAGGTCCAGCATCACTAATTGAGGCTGATCTCACTGATGTGAGGTGGGGTGTAGGTGTCAAGGTCTTCAAGCAGAAAAGTCTCTGGAATAGTAGGATGTTAATGGCCTATTTAGAAATAGCAGTAGAGATTGGGTTAACTATGAAAATACAGAGTCATCTCCACCTTGCAAAAATTTAGTCCTTATTTTTATGACAAAAGACCTCCTCAGCTGCAAGTGTCAGTAACGCATTCCTCACACCAGGTATTTATCTAGTACAATTAAGTGTGGAGTAGAGTATAACACTGCTGAAATGCAATATAAATTAATTTTGCATTCATAATGCATAGACACAAGAGAGTATATTCATTACTCTTCAATTTTTTTAAGCATATTTTGGCATTTTTCTGCAACAATCTCTTACTTCTCTTGTTCTTTGCCTGAAAAGTAACATCCAACTAGCCATTTATAAATGTTTTCTATCTATAGCATTGTTAGAACCCTATATATCTTCCTCATTTCCATGATGCATACAGTATATATTTTCCACTTGGTAGGAAAACAGATGAGCAATGCTTTTGCTACTGCAGCTGTTGATTATGCAGAAGGGAGGCTGCTGCAATTTTCCCAAAGGGAGCTTAGCGAGGTTTCTTTTCATTTCTTTCTTTTTTTCTTTTTTTTTTGAGGCCTGCCTTTTCAGCCAGCAATTCACTCAGCACCTTGACCATGAATCCCTCATAAAATCACATTTGCTCAGGCTGTTTTTAGGCATAGTGCTTAATACTGGTCTCAGGATGTTTCTAATTACTGAATGAGGGGCAATGTGTGACAGGCTTACAGTTTATTATACTAGGGTGGGCCAAGTTGTAACAACATTTTGGGTCATGCCAGGGTCTCAAGAGATTATTAAAATCTGAAGTAGGCCACTTGACAGCAAATACCAGTGCAAAAATGAATTTTATTCCTTTAGTTCTGAAAGAAAAGAAAGCCAACTCATTAGCTAGCTGCCCAGACTTATTTCATACAGCATTATTACTTTCTTCTTTTATCTAGAACAACAATGAGTTTGGATATTTACTGGTTGTTAGAAAAGACCAAGGAAAGATACTTTCATGTGCCAGTGGAAATCATGCTCTGGCTAGTGATAAAGCATTTATTTTCTGTTTCATGTTTTTAAACAAAAATGACAAAAAAAAGAAAAGGGAAGAAGGAAAAAAAGGAAGAAAAAAAGATCTGCCTCATGAAAGATAAGGATTGATGAACTGGCTTCTAAACACAGAATCTTTGATCCTTTGCCAAAATTTTTATTAAATTTGCTGAGATCGGCATTTTTGCTTCCCTTTTTCCATGCAGATCCTCTGAATTACAGGAGACGGTAGTAGGCATATATTTACAGCAGTTCCTAAGACGTTAAGTAAACACACCTTGGAGCTCATCACTGTTGCTTCTATGCTTCTCTGATGTTACTGGGTTAAAAACCAGAGCAACTCAAAACTATATCTCTGCTGGTTACAAAGAGACTGTCTTAAGCCTGAGATTTAGAGGTATATAGAGAAATACAACTTATTTTCATTAATGTATTCATGTTTCCTAACTTATTTCTATAAGTTTCTAAACCAAAACAAGTATGTACAAACATGTATTTGAAGGCTATGCTACCGGAAGGCATCTAAAATGGGCCTAAGTTAACAAAACAACTTTGCTTTATTCCTTACCCACATCTGAAAGCTCTAAATTGGAAACTAAATAAATGAGTAGAGGCATAAAGGACTGGACTGAGCCATGAGGTTTGCATCTAGATATGAATTCTCTCCAAGTTGCTGAAAGTGAATCAAGAATGGATTTTTTAAATTCAATTTAGAGAAATAAGGCTAGGAAGTTTTGCCAGGGTCATATGCCGGAAAGCTACTTACTCCAAATAAAAGTGCCCCTTCAAATACAACTTGGTTGGTATTAAGGTAATTAACTCATCCTTCCCTCCTCAATATTCCCTTTCCTCACAGGCATTTCTCCACTTTTTTTTGATCTGAGCCTTCACCTTCCAGCTGCCATAGTCATGTTACAGTGCATTCCTTGGCAGCTGCTTCTTCCATGGATGATTTCTACCCACTGGTGAGCTTGCAGCCACCTCTCACCTCCTGATGTCAGCTCTCTGGGGCAAGGACCTTCTTCATCACCCTGCACAACAGTGACTTCATTCACGTGTAGGCTCAGTGAACACAAACAATTGTCCAGTGAAAAATCATTAATGTCACGGGAGATGACTCCAATGGGATGACACAACATGAGACCTCACCAGTATCACATGGGGAAGCCTGTCTCCATCTCTCACCTCTCCTCTCCATCCCTGCTCCCACTAGTTGGCTGGTACCTCCATCACCTGTTTGGCCTGTGTTTTAGCTGAGAAGTGGAATGGGAGCAAGTGGCTGTAGGATGGTGGTAAGGGAGAAGGAGAGCAAGCTGACACGCAGCAGCACTGATCCATGAGACGGTTGGAACAGTAACCTTGCACAGGAAAATAGACATTGGGAAATCAGATCGGCTTTTTTTTTTTTTCTCAGAGGCCTAAAATTAAAGGATCTGGAAACACACAAAGCTACGCATAAGTGAGAAACCAAATCAATGGAACAAAGCCAATTTAAAATAACTAAGTAGGTTTGGTCCCTAAAGCTCACAAGTTATTGGCATGAAGTCTCTCTCCCCATCCTTTTTATTTTCCTAAGGATCAATTCCACTGCCGTGTTCTGCATCACTTTTGCACTGGTACACTCCAAAAGTCCCCTTGCAGAGTAAGACCTGGCAGACACTGAAGCCGAGAAACATTCTTTTCGCTCTCATGGTTTATCTTCCAAGTGGGGCAGTGGGCTCTTTCAGTGCCAAAGAGAGAATATTAAATTAACAGAGGAATGCACTGAAGCTCTTGGCATGTCTACTGCAAACCTGGCTGAACTCAGTCGCAAATCGGGGAACTGCCTGTTTTAATGTCCACAAGTACAGTACAAGTGATTTAGACACTGTGTATGATTCTCTTATGGCTGACAAAGTAGCCAACCTTTCCTAAGCCTACAAAGAGTTAACCTTGGCCAGCAACGGAAGGAGGGGGAGAAAGCAAAAGACAGCTCACAGGGTGGAAGTAAACCCCTGTGCTATTAAAACTGGTAGGGTCAGTATTGCTGCTCGTTGAGCTCATACCAAGCCCTAGATTTTGCAAGCATTTTCCATGACCTTGTCTAATCCAAGCAAGGTGCTCCTGTAGTTTGTCACACTTGTATAGAAAGAGACAGGGAGTGAAAGGGAGGAGAGGGAGGGAGGAGAGAGAGCGAGAGCTAGAGCCTCACCCTGAAAAGGATTACAGCACGTGCAGTTTTATTTCATGGTCTGCCAAATGCCCCTTGCTGTGTCTCTGAATGGAAAATGGGATAGAAGAGTGAGCTGGAATTTACAGAGCCTTTGAAAAGCAACTGGTGTCAGCATGTGCTCCAGATATGCCAACTACTTTTTTCAATAGAGAGAAGGCCTCTTTTTGGTTTTATGGGGCACATGACAGTAGGCAGAAGACAACAAACATTGCCCTGCTGTGACCCCAGCAGAGAGAGAAATCTTCCCACATCTCCTCACCTACGAGGCTAATAGGAGGAAATATGATCACAGCTATTTTTGTCCTGTGTGCATCTCATGGAAATGCTGTAGCCAACATCTGCTAAATACAGCTTCAAAATGCACCTTTCTTGTACAAGACAGGAAGGTGATATAGCCTGCTGGGTTCCTACCGGGTGTTTGGCTCCTCTGAAGGAGTAGGTCCGGGATGTGTCCCCATTTTTTTCCTGCAACTGCAAGGGATTGAATTTTTTTGTTTCTTAAGGTGAAAAATTTGTCTCACAACCCTCAACCTGGGGCTTCCAGTACCAGCTCTGAGAGGTGAGAGCTGGCAGCAGGAACATCACATCCATTGTATGGGCATCCTGTGTACCACGGCTGTGACCTTAGGTGGATAACATGGGTGGAAAGTGTCCCGGTGGGTTTGGATATGCTTTCAGCCAAACAGAGCCTTGTACAAGATAGTGCGAAACAACAGGTATAAGTACCCAGTGGTTCCTACTGGAAGACAAAGCCCAATCTAACGGAAGCGCTGTGAGCTGCAAGAGGAGGTAAGCTTTGGGGTGGCTGCTAGCCAGTAGAGGAATTGTGGAGGAATGATACCCATGTGTTTAGAGGGAGGTTATATGTTATTATTCCTTTTCCTCATGAGCTTTATTTATTGTTTTTGGAATGGGATAAAGAGAAGAAAATTTAGACGTAAAAATAACTTGCATGGCCTGATGTACAAAGATAATATACATGACAGCATAAGACACAGATTACAGGAACACACAAATATATATTAAATTATGTATTATTTTTAGATACATAAGAAATACGGAGAGCTTGCTTCTCCAAGCAGGGGAGAAACTGTGCTCAGGAGGGGTCTACCCAACTTCAGTAAAAATGAAAGTGATGTTCACCCTTTGCACAAGGCTTGTAACACTCCCTTTTTGCTTGAAGGAGAGTCAGGCATAGGCTTACAATACTTGGCTGGATGGTGGCTCAGCTCATTTCAAGATCTAAGCCCTCAGCAAAGCATGTCCTTCTTCCAACTGGCCTAAAAGGCACACACAGTTAGAAACTCTCCTCTTTGTAGCAGCTCCCTGTTTCTATGACAGTTGCTGAGACCTTAAGATCTTTAAAGAATATCACTTCAGATGATTCACTTTCAATTACAGAGGGCCTAAATGCAAAGCTGAAAAGGACGCTCATGTTTGTGTGCATATGTACATATCTGTGATCCAAGGCAGCCTTTCTGAATGCATTGTTTTACAGAACAAAAAGTTTGGATGCTTCTTTTCCAAGCAGGTACGTTAAATGCCAAAGCACTGGTGATGTTCCTAAAACTAAGTATACTTCAGGAAATGAACAGGCTGAGGTTCTTCTAGCAGTTTCAACTTTCTCACACTATTCACAGTGTAGCTGTAAGTAAGGCGTGTATGTTAGTGCACAAAAATAAGTTCCCTATGAAAAAAAGAGGAGGAGGGTGAACAAAGGAGACATACAGGTTAGAGAAGAACATTTTCGTCTCAATTGTTATGTTTTTCTGACCTTGTCTTAGCGAAAACCAGGATGTTTTGGATCAAACAGAGAAGTTTCTGTAAAAATGGAAAATATTAACTGAAAGCTTCAAATGACTGAAAGTAATGTCCTGTAACACAAACTGCAAGGCCACTTTCATTCTAGCATTGGGCAGGTCTGTGTCAGCAACCTGTCCTTGTGACAGATCCTGCTCTGTAACCATCTGACTGACAAACCAGCACATGCAAGGATACGAAAGTGCCACATTGCTAGGGTTTAAGTTCCTAAAATCATAGTCAGAAAGGGGAGAAAATAACCTTTCAAACTACTAGAGAGTTGCAACACTTTTCCCACCGAAAACTGTTTATAAATACATCATTATTTTCTATTTGCATTGAGGCTTAAAAACATTAGCTTCACTGAGAAACAATGATGGGGAGTATGTTCAATAGAGTAGCTATGTTGTTATAATTGGAAACAAATACTGGTGAAAACGGATCTAAAGAGGCTTGTGTTTCATTTGGCAAAATTTTGACTTCAATGAAATGTGATATTGCAGTACTTTGCAGTGGGCCAGATTAGAGTGTGAAAGAATCAAATGGGAGGGTAGATATGCCTGAAGGTGGTCTTCACACATTCCATACTAACATTTTCCTTGTCTGTACCCTTCTGTATTTAAAGTACAGCTTCAGCTATGAAATGTGATCATAACAGAACACTACCGATACTCTCATGTTGTTTGTTCAAAATGCGGAGTGTGAAGGGACAAAATTTCAAGCAAAAGTAAATTATGATGATGATGATGATGATGACAGACAGACTTGACAGCTAAATGTGCAACAGCATCCTACAAGGGCTTTACTGTCCAGTGTTCCAGAGTTAAGCTCTGTCAGCATACTTAAAATGTGAAGTTTCTCCACATAGGGCATAGTTGCTATGATCAGAGTATAGGAAACTGCTCACTGTGCCATCTGCATTGGTAACACATTTTACTGCACATCTTACATTTAACTCTGTTCGTATGGATGTGGATGTTATACCATGTATAGTATACATGGCTAAGCAAATATACATGTACATCATATTAATTTCTGTATCTCCAACTTCGTTATGTGGATCTGGACACACATAAATCATCAATCTGAGCTTGAAGTGAAAACTTGTTTTTCTTAGAGCTACGTTCTTGCTCTTCACTTTAATGCAACCTTGAAACTTTCAGGTCTGAAGAGAAAAAAATCTAGTGTGTTTTAGTATCTGGCTACCAGCAGCCCATATGAATTCAGGCTGTGAGCTTCTCAGAACCCACTGAAAGACAGCTCTCCAGTTATTTCCAGCAACTGTAGAGGGGGACATATGCCAGGTTTAGATGTGTTCGGAGTCCCCCCACAATGGCACCACCACGTAGAGCACTTCCACAGTCTTCCCTTTGTGACTTTCTCTCCATAACAAACCCTGGTCTAGACAGAACTGGGCTAGAAATTCCCATCTCACCACTCCAGACAGACGGCATTTATGATCACCTTCAATGTAATGCTAGCTTGAGACCTCTGAATAAATGAATTGGCATGGCTAAAGCTCTGCTGAGAGTTCGCTGTGCTCCAGTCAGGCTCTGTTAGTTTCTGTGAAAAAATCTTGCTTTCCAGAAAAGTCTTTGTTTGTCAATAGATAATAAAATCTAAGTCATAAACCACACCAGGCAGGGAGGATACTCAATGGGGCGTCGGAGAATTGCCTGCCTGCTAGGTCCCTCCTGCCAGGCTTTTTGCTGATCCTGCTTGAATTTGGAAGGAGAGGAGCAGGGAGGAAGAGGGAAAACATCTCTCCTCTGTGGCAGGCAGGGCACTGCAAAGTCATGCTGCTTGCATAGAAAACCCAGCCTGAGCAAAACAAAACCACAATCAGGCAGCTTTTCCTCATTTAAAGGGGCTCAACTTCTTTTGTGACAAGAAATAGAGCTTCTTGTAACACTCAGGCAAGGGTAGCTTTTCTCTCTGCTGGTTGATCGAGTTCCTGTGTTGGTTAGGTAACTGCTACTCTGTTTTGTTGCTCCATTCCTACAAGGTATAAGTGCATAGTCCAGGCTGAGCCTGTTGTTTCAGCATCCTGAGGGGACAATTCCAGATGCACAGCCTCAGCCAGAAGATGAAAGCTTGACCGATAGGATTTAACAAGTGGGAGCCCAAATTCTCCCTCCTTCTCCTCTCCCCTTCCTCATTTGTTTCTTTCTGGAGGCTTCCAGCAAGAAGGGATTATTGGAGTAGGATTTTGGGAGGCACCTGACATACAATAACTTTTATAACACAAGCCTGGGCTGACAACCAGCAGCCCTTCACTGCCTGGGCTCCACAAATACTGCCTAATAAAAGTAAACCACTCACCCCAATAAACGGTTTGATCTTTACGAGTTTTCATAGCCATTCCCCATAAACCTAGGGGCTCTCTGGGACAAAGGGAGAGCTTGATTGCATGAGGGTGAGAAGTCAGCTGGAGCCAGAGGACACTTGGCACCTCGCAGGGTCAGACCCTTCCCATGCTGGGCCCAGCAGAGCCAGGTGATTTGCCATTGACCCCAGTGGTGCCACCGTTTCAACCACAGCATCCATTACAGCCTGTGTTAGAGGTCCAGATGCCCAAAGCAATGCTAGCTTTTATGTGGAAATAAGCCAGATCCCAGGGTTCATTATCCTTTGCAAATTGCAGGGTGGTGGGGAGGGGAAAAAAAAAAGAACAGGAACCCTGACCACTTTCAACAGCAGCAGGGCAGTATTTGATTTTCAATCAAATTCCTAAAAAATACTTCAAAGGGCATTAAAGCTGACAGTTTTATTTTCTCATGGAGTAGGAGGAAAGATGAATAAGCAAAGAGTCAGATCTTTCTCAAAATAATTGCAGCCTTGACATATCTAAATTAGTTTGTAAAAGAAAACTCAGGGGCAGTTGATCTTTTTAATTAGAGATGCACCAGGACTCTAACACTCAGTTACTCAAAGGCAGCCTGGAGCTACTAAAATAAAATAAAACAAATCTTCCTTCTTCTCCAGTGAATTCAGAACATACTCCCCTCCCTCTCCCCTTTCCTCATTTTGAGTAAAAGTCATAACAAATACCTTCACTTTGGAGGGGGAAGGGAAGAAATGTCTATTAAAAACATGTCATGAGTTCCTCCTCCCACCTTACATGTTTCATTGTGTTTATGATGGATTGCACTGTCGTACATGTAATAGGTTTTGTTACAAATGACTGAGAAAACAAGTAACTCCGCATTTAAAAAAGCATTACTTAAACACTATTAAAATTCTTTGATGTTGGGTTTTTTTTTTTTCCAAGGAAAATAAGCAGTATTCTTTCTGACTAGGCTTGCAGATGGTCTTTCACTGCAATAATTCTTACTTGCAGTACTCGGCCACCTCTGTGCAGAACACTCCATGTGCTTGGGAGAGAAACCTCTGCCTTGGTGAACTCAGAGCCCAAATAAGGGGGGAAAGAAACCCAAGGGACAGGATAAGAAAAATTCAGGGCTGAGTCTCAGTTCACCCGAGTTCACACAGAACAACATTGCCTGGCATGTGCCCACACACTGGCCTGTGGCAGAGCTTTACCTTTATGTGGTAGACAAATACAAGCACAGTTCTGCTCAAAAGAGCTGTGCCGGGTTTGAGATAAGCTGGGACTGCAGGGACCCCAGGGTTGTGGCACCTGCATGGGATTGAAAAGGATGTATCATGACTGCAAAGCATCTCTGACATATGTCCCCAGGGTTTTGAAGGGCACTCTCTTCTCCTTTTTTGTTTGAAACTTGTATTCAAGAGAAAAACATGCTCCATCTCTCCCCAGAGTAAAAATCTTCGGGAAAGTAACGGGAATAGAATAGAAAATAAACTTGCTCATCCTTTCCTGCATTAATTCATGATGGATGACTGGCAATCAGCAGACAAACTGTAAGTAGTCTCTTTTGGGCTTAGGTAGCTATGCAGTACTTCTTACTTCTGGAGCTCAAGGAGAAGACACTAGGAATGGAGAAGACATGTCTCTTTCTTTTCATAAAAGTGAGACAGCTGGAAACAAACTTTCCTTTTGCCAGCCTGCCTGTGTCAGGGAGATCAAGTTCAAAAACAGAGGGCAAAGAACAGCTCCTTCTGAAACAGACATCCATTTTAGAGGGGGGTGCTTTGCTTGCCTGTGCAGGCAATAAACTAACTGGAATGGAGAAGAATCAGAAGCACGTTGAGCTCATGCAGCTCATTTGCTAAAATATTTAGGATTAGAAGCATAGTTAAAATTACAATTCCTAGTGAAGGGGGCAGGAAACCACTTCCCTCTTTTCACCTCTTTCTTCTGTAATTGGAATACAGGTGATTTTTTCCTTCATTAGCTGAAAGACTTCCAAACTATCCAGATTTGCAACAGCCAGGAACCACAGGCCTGACCCTGAATAAAGTAAGAACAGGTGTTTGGGACTATAGGGGTGTAAAGCACATCCCACGTTCTGCCCAAGCCCTCCCTGTTACTCTGGAAGCATCATCTTATCCCAGGGGGCAGCTGGAATTTTTAGGAAACCCTTAGGAAAATAGTGCATTACGTTTCCCGACTGTGCATTATGTGTCCCGAGCGTCTTCAGTGAATTTTGAACAAAATATTTGCCTAAATATTGCCTAATGCTTATTAAGGCTACGGGATCTGAGAAGACATCCCCGTGATAAGTCACACAAGAGAGAGCTTGCTAGAGGTGAAGGCCTCTGAGACTACTGAAGGAAAAATTAAGTGGCCAACCCACCAACCCATGAAGAGAAAAGCTGTTTTATCTTATGAATCTCAGGCAATGCTTTCACAACAACGGAGAAAGTTTTATGAAACCCAGGACAAATTTCTCCCTTGGGGCAGGAGTCAAAAGGCAGACCAGAGCTGGTCAGGCTGCAAGGGACAGTGCTCCTCCTTATGTGCTACCAGTATATATTGATGTGACCACTCACAAAAGACAGCAAGTCTGTTAAAAACCCGCCATAACCCTCAACAGAAGTTAATTATTACAGAGCACTGTTGAGTTTTGGGGTAGTAAACATCACATAAAGTAGACTAACAGAAACACACTGGTACAGGCAGCATGACGAAAACAGTCCCCAAGTTGCTGAGAGGCTGAAGGGGTTGCAGTTCTCCTTTTCACCTAGACCCTGGCTCACTGTCACCTGAACATTTTGTCAGGAGCTGCCCATAATGAACAAGAACAAATGGCTTCTAGCACTTGTGGTTGGAGTCATCCTTTGTCACAAGAATGTCAGTGACCTTTAAATTTCTAATCCTCATTCTTGCAGAGTTAAACTTTACTCATGCAAGTAAAAAATCTGAAAAGTTCAAAGTACAGTTGCATTTTTTCAAAATAGCAGAAATCAAACTTAAACTCCAAAACCAGGCTGTTATTTATTTTCTAAACATATATTTGTGAATTTTAAGCAAATACATGAATTTGCAGGGAGGATTTTTGACATGGTTCTTGAAAATGCTGATGTTACTAAAATTGATCTTGAGAGGTTATTAAACATGAGCATAGAGTGACTGTTGCTTGAGCATACTTTCACAATCACTGATACAACTGTGAATTTGAAGTGCTATATACACATATAAGTGCACATATATATAAATAAATATTTATAGATATAAAAATAGACCTAATGATTACATGGATTGCAATTGTCAGAGATGGTGGGAATACCAAAGCTATTAAAAGCACAAAGTTCTTAAACATTTTGTCCAATGTTAGACACTGTAATCATAAAAACCGTTCACTCGCAGTGGAAAGCCCAGGCAAGTTTTACAGAAGCAGCAAGTCAAAAGGCAAACCTTTCTGCACAGCCACATTGCTTTTCTTGGACTTAGTTCAAATGTAAAATGAAAACAAGTTCCCATACCCAGGAAGCTGCTGCAAACTGTGGATGTCAACTCTGAGTCCATCCCTGTGTGTTTTTGATGGAAGCCTCAGTTCAGGAAACTCTCAGCATGTGCTTGAGCCCCTTTCCAAATGTTTTCTTGCAATAGATTTGTGGACCGTTTGGAGGTAGAAACCCTGAGACTAAAGAAAGACAAAAGGATGTGAAAAAGGAACAGCCAACTTCTTCTTACTCACATAATGCTTTACCACAAAAGGCAAAAAATGCAAACCCCACATGTTCACCCTTACTGTAGTATATAAGTCTAGTTTGTGTGGCAACGAAAAAACAACAACTTGTGGAAATTGCTCTAGAAGAAGTTGCCTCTGAGAACAAACTGAAGGATAAAAAGGTGATCACTATTTTTGATAAAGAGGCATTGACTTACTGTCTCTCCCACAAGGTGCTCAGGTTTTCCAGAGGATCATCCCTTCATACTGGAGGTGGACCAGCCATGGTGAGGTGCGCCCTGTGACCCTTTGCTACTCCCAGCAGCAGTGACAGGCACAGCACCTTGTGAGCAGCAGTTAGAGACTCTCACCATTGCACAGTGTTGTTGTCCAGCACCCACTAACCTTCTAATTTACTTGAAGTGGTTCTTATATATATGTATATATATATATGTCCTGCCTCAACCAGGGTGATGGACAGTGATGCCACCCTTGGGCTTAGACGGAGCCTCCTGTGCAGCAAGGTCTGGGGGTACGAGCTCCATCACCACCTGGGAGCAGGCCAGGGCTCCCTCCCCCCCCCATTCGCCATCAGGATGCAGCTACAGCCCAGCAAGCTGCTTCAGGAGCTGGAAATAAATGTGCTTCCTAACATTTGGGGCTGAGGGATGTCCTTCACAAACTGAAGGGGATCTAGCATGTCTCCCTGCCAATGCATGTGGTTGCCGTGGTAACTTAGGGACTGCACACATCAACAGATTTTAACATCTTGGCAGTTTGGGAAGTGACTGTTTAGGCATTCCAATTAGGCCAGATATTTACACGTTTAAAGGTATCACACGCTTAAAATAAAAATAAAAAACCCCAAGGAGATCCATTGGAGAGTGCCTAAGCAGTGCCAAATTAGAAAACAAGCCCTAAATATAGCCTTAACAGAGGCACATTTGAAAAACAGCGTCTAAACACAAGGAGGAGAGAGGAGCAAAGAAGGAAAACGAAACTCCCGTTGAAAAAGAACAAGTCGCCGCCCATGGCTTGACTGTAGGTGACACGGCTCTGCACTGTCCCCTGCCCCGGGTCAAGCAGGGAGACAGCCGCAGCCAGGGCAGCCTGTGTTTCTCCTCTGGGTCTCCAGAAGAACCCCAGATCCCTCGCAGCTTTGACTGCAACTGGCCTTCGCCTGCGAAATGCAACCAGTTCAGTGCTCTTCCCATCCCTATTGTAACGGGCCTCTTCTGTCACCCCTGTTTTCAGGGCACCGCGATCGTCATGACAGACTGATGTAGGTTGTGACATTGGGGAGGTTTTAAATATGGGGGTTCATCTCCTGGGATGGCACCTGCTCTAACCAGAGCCTTCAGCTAAAATCAGCTTTGAACGATACAAATGCTGACTTTTAAATCGCTATTTGAAGTGTCAGGCTTAGCCACCCCCGGAGGCACATAAAGCAGTTCACACCTCTCGAGTCTTTTGTTTCACATAATAACCGTGTTTACGCCTAATTCAGGTTTCCAAAGTGTTTATTTACTGGCTAAAGCTAGAGATGTGGAGACAGACCCACAAAACACAAAGTGGTACTAATTGAAAAGGACCCTTGCAAGCTTTGATCCCGGAGCACAATGTTTTGAAAGCTTGCAAGCTCAGTGCCTGCAGAGAATGACATCCCTCCCGCTGCAATTAGAAGGATGACTTGCACACTGTGGCTGAGGAAGAGGAAACTGCCTCCAAATCAAGGAAATCTGAAATCATTTAGTCACACAGGGTTAGCATTTCCACACAGGCAGAGGAGAGGAAACATCCATGGCTGCAGACATGAGCTTCAAATTCGTTATTGCTTTTCTTGCAGCCTTGTCCATTTGCCAGTCCTCATTTTGTCAGAGTTCTGACCCATAGGCACTTCCCAAAAATCTGCGATGTGCTTTTGCCTAGGCATTCTCCCCTTTCCCTCCCACCACTGCAAATTCACAGTATCTATTTTTGCTTCCTTCCCCCATTTGTGTTAAGTTCAGATATAACACCCCCCATTCCTTGGCCACCTGCTACTCCTGGCTAGTGCTCATACTCTTGCATTGCCCCCTCTCCCTTCCCCAAACTCCCTTCTAGGTGACTCTGGCATACCTCTCTCCCAAAGCCTCCCATGCCCCCTCCCACCTCTTAAAATATCAGTAATCTTCTCATCTAGGTCAGTCCCCTTCTTAACTTGACTGGATGGTACACAATGTCATCTGCTTCTTCACCTCACTTCTTGATCCACCTCTCAAACCCTTCCTTCCTCTTGCCATTCAGCATCTCAATCCAGCCTCCTTGGAGGTGAAAACAGAGTAGCTTTTCAACTACCTGACCTTCCCTTCTGCCTCTTCCTCTGTAACCTCTTGTACTTCTAAAATACAAGAGTGTTTCATCTGCCTTCTAGCCCCTCCATCCATCTCATCTACCTTCTTCTCACCGCTTTCTGGCTCTTTCCTCTCCCTGCAGAAAGACGTACAGTAACCTCGCCTTAGGAAGGACCTTCACTTTTGATTGCTCTTGCCTATTGGGGTGGAGGCTCTCTCTCCTTCCCTCCTACTCCAAATACAGTCACCTATATCCAGCCAACCACTGTCTGGAGCTATTTTCTTCTAATTGCATCTTGGACACTCTCTTGCCTTGCACTGAAGAGAAACCTTTTTTCACAGAGTTTTTAACTACCTCATCTTGGCCGAAGGTTGGGGCGCTCCTTCATTTGAGCTTCCTTTGACCCATAAGCCATCCATAAATCACACAACTGAGCACAATTCATAAGTTGGTATCTCTTGTCTCAGTCTCATAACCTCACAATCACAGCCATCCTTCCTCTTACACATCTTTATCTACCATTTCAAAGTCAACTGAGTTTAAAAACAGAGTTCCTTAACTCTTTTGATAGTCTCTCTTGGTTTGCTCGAATTATTGCCATGTTAGCCTCTGCTGACACCTCTATGCTGCAATCTGTGCTTTGTGTCCTGCATACGTCACTCTTTATATTCTTCTTTCTTGCCTATGGCCAAGTCATGTACATTGTCTTTCCATGGTATCTCTGTGTCATGCCATGCTGCTAAAATTCTCATTCCCCTGCACTTGCAACACTGCAACATCCTTTTATCTGTCCTCCTCACTGTTACTCATCCAGGATGTTCCTAGCGAGCCAGGGATTCTTACCCATTACGTTGATCCCACACCTTTTCCCTTCACTGTTTTCCATTTCTCAGGTGCGTTGAATGTGGCCCACCTGTCTTAAACGTCCAAGCTGACCATTCTCCTACTGTGTCATGCTCAGTATAAAAATGTGGCAAATTTTCAAACCATCATTCCTTCCAAGACTTCCTTCTCTAGCTAAGGTGTCCACTAGTTCGTTAGTCTTCTAATCGTTAAGACTCTTCCTTATCATGACATTTATGCAAAATATGGGAAGCGTTAGACTACAGTTGAGATCTCTGCCTATCCTGCTGACTGATACCATGCAATGGTTTGTGTGGGCTCCACCATCTGCCTGTATCTGCTTTGTCTGGCACTCACATCATGAGCTTCCCAGGAAAGTGGCAATCTTTTGATTTCACTCAGACTGACCTTGGGTACTCGTGCTTGTCACCTGCAGGAATTTACATTGCAATAGCTGTCTCAAATTAGCCACATTGACACAACAGCACAAGGCCTGACCTTAGTATTAGTATAATGTGTATAATTGGCATGGAAAAAATTTCATTAGATTTGTAAAGAAAAGAGGATGTAAAATCAAAATAGTCAGCATTTTTATCAAATATCTATACAGAAAATAAACAAATTATTCTTTAACCCCCTTTACTCTTAAAACAAGATCCTTCTTTGTACATGCATTTCCTGCTTAATTAACTACAATAAGCCAATGAAATTACAGAAAGTTGCATTTACATAATCAAATCTATTTAAAATCAATGTAACTAAATCGGTGCATGTCTATAATGTAGACATTTAAACTACTGTAATCCTTACACACACCGTTTTTAGCTAACATTGATAAATCACTGTAAATTGATTTAAGCAAAGGATTAAATTCATTTATGTACATCTAATTGAGATGTTTGTACTGGTTTAACCAGATCCATGTTAAACTGAATTCCTTAAAGTGGTGCAACTTTTTTATATAAACAAAACTTTGTCTTCCTTTCCATTCAGTTCCCTTGCAAGTCCCAAGTCATGGTCTGCAGGCCATTCACTGACAGGGTCTGACCCCCAGCTCATTTCCAGGCTTTCAGTCTCTTTACTGCTGGGAGGAGCCCCAGGTCAGTAAAAACAGCAGGAGAGAAGGAGGAGTAGTCAACCTAAGTTGACCTCTGTCTCATGTACTCACCCATCTGGTGAGGCTGCATGAGTGAATGCCTCTCCCAACACCTTTCAGTGCTCATCATCCCACAGCTTTCAGATCCCCTCCTGCACAAATTCCTTACGAATCAGTTAAATTGTGGGATGGCTCATTTAATATCAGAATGGCACTGTCATTATTGCCCTGAAAGCCCTATGAGAACCCACTCTGTTCCGCCAGATTCAATGTGCATAAGGATCATTGTTGGATGAGAAGAGAAAGGCTTTGAAATTTGTAGACTCTACTTTCAGTGTTTCCTTATGAATATTATAGTACTTCTCTTTCACACTGGGCTGCAGGTCCACTGAACACTTCCAAATTTATCTTTCTAATTCCTAGATCAATTCAATTGCAGTTCAATTCAAATTTTGTACGTTATTAAAAAAATAAAAAAAAAAGAAAAAGACTAAGCAAGTTTTAGGATGATATCTTCTTGTCACACTATCTTAGCTATTATATTTCATTTGTATTGTCCTGCATCTAAGGGCCTTATTAGACCCAGCTGTAACCTTCCAGAGCTTCTTAATGAAAACAAGGAAAGTCAGGAATTAATCTTTATGCTAAAGCTTTTTCAAGCCATTTCAGTTGCAACATTTCTAAACCTGTAATTTGGCATAGTATTGTGGGGTGCATCAAGCTGTGGAACTAACTGTTCTCAAATTGTTCTATTTTAATGAGCAAATTTCTCCATTTTAAGGTTATGTCATGGTGAAAAACAGCCTTAATTTTAATGAAACAAATATTTTTCTCTCTTCATGCTTCTATCGTAAAGGTACCAGCCTAAAGCCTTGAGGGTGCTGCTCTTTTTTGCAAGAGAATGTCTCACTCATAATTTAATCATTCAATTGCATAGAGTAAATCTGTAGCCCAAATTACTCTGAAGTGGCTGCCTAGCAGAAGGGACATTTATGTCCATTGCACTTTCTTATCCAAGCAATGGCTAAGCACAAGTAGGGAATGAGACACAATTTTGTAGCTTTAGCTTTTAGGAAGGACATTAAACTGATCAAGGAACACAAAGATGATGAAAAGGTGACTGTTGGATCCCTTACAAGCTCATCAAAATATGGCTACCACTGTTATTTCCAGGGGAAAACTCTGCAAGCTGCACAAAACTGTGGGCTCATAGGCCAACAATATTTTCTTCTCAGTGTTACTGTCTTAGTCTTTTTGTGCACAACACCTCTAATCCACTTGCCAGCACATGCTTAATGCAAAATGATCTGAGGAGCTATTTAACCTTGTCGCTTTGCACGCAAGCAGAGATTTATGTCCGCAGAACAGGAAATCCGCTATAATGGCAAATGTCTTGTGCCATTAAATGGGCTGTTGAACATCGCTAAACTTACTTGGAAGGAGTTAAAACCCCTGCTCTGCTTACAATGATTTGTTGCAACGATTAATTCCATCTTCTTTGATTTTTTTTTTTTTTTTGGCCATGAAAGAGCGTTTAGACCTAAAAACTAACAGGTGAAGAAACCTGGAAATCAGATAATTGAAGCAAAAATTTCATCCCGCTACCTCGAAAATTACTGCGTTTTTTAGTGTATTCTATTCATGGCAGCAATCTTCAGCTCTATATCCAAGCAGAGAATGCTAACCGAATGCCAATGCAACTACAACTAAATTTGGCGTAAACAGTATGTTAAAAGCTGGCCAGGTGTTTATGTACTCAAGTGTACCAATCAGCAAGACTGGGACGAACGCTTTTGGAGGAGTTCATCTTATATCCGCAGCACGCACACACATTGATGCAGCCACCCGAGAACAGCACGCATGCTTGTAACGTGCACTTTTTAAAATTCCCCCAGCTGCATGCTAACAAATGTCATCAGATTCAACAGACGGCAAATCAGGTAGGCAAAACACAGAAACCGCTTTGAAAATCTGCCAAAACAGAATCATCTCGAGATCTAGCTGCCATTTAGCGTGTAGACTATTCTGTGTGACAGGGATGCAGACAAAACAAAGCAAAGAGAACAGCTTCATCTGGATACATTTCTAATCAATTAATCTGAATCCCCATTGTAGATGAAGCCATGGTTAGCAGAGTCCTCAACAAGGATAAATACAGATCAATAAACATCCCACAAAATGGAGATATACATCTTAGCAGGGAAGCAAAATTTATGTTAATCTGAAAGGACTCAGCAAGGATGCATTCGTATTCATTGCTTCTTTTTTAAGGGTACATTTTATAAAAAGGAAAGCCAAAATCCCTGTTGGGCACAGAGTCTTTACCCTGCTCTCATCTCACAGGAAGATGTTACCTACTCTGCTCCAGTACTTCAGAGTTACACAATATTTAGAAATGTCACCTGCAGTTACCCAAACCTGCTGATCTTAAGCCCACTCATTTATATGGGGATTTCTCCTTTGAAAAATGTCTTTATACTGACAACTATGGATATATATATATCTTGGTTAGAAAAGGATGCTTTCAAAAAATGTATTTAAGCACCACTTTAAACTTCCAGTCTAGGCAGAATAAGTTACTTTTTGATGTGATGAATATACGTCATAGAAGCAATGCCATACAAACAATACATATACACATAATTAATATATATATTCATGTATAAATAAATATAAACACATGGATTTTCTAAATAACTTACTATTAGAAACAAACAAAAAACCCTATCAGTTTGGTGCATGACTATGCAGGTACTTTGTGTTCCAAGAACTGCTCAAAGGTGTGAAACTGTCACTGTGATTTATTTAGGAAATAAAGCATGCTGTTCATCTCATCCTGTATGATTTTCCCCTGCTCTATGCACTCTTCGGTGCTGCCTCTAACCCACTCTAACCTAAACACTGTTTTACTGAACCCTAACCTTCAAATCCTGAGTTTATTGCAATAATTTGCCTTCTGGCTCACTGCCATAGTCTCTGTGCAACTCAATGATCCTATTTCACTGATACCTCTGGGAGGATTTTTGCAGGCAGGGGCACTGAAAAGCCCCCATACAGTAAGCTTTCTTTCAATGCTGGAGCATCTGAAATTTCAGTACCTTATCTCAAACCTAGAAACTTCCAGGTCTAAAAGCCTTATTTGTTTATTTGTCTTGTGTTTTGTTTTTGTTGTGGTTTTTGGTTATTTGGTTTGTTTGGTTTTTTATTTGCTTGTTTGGTGTATTTTTTGAGTTGTTTTGGTTTAGCTTGGGGTTTTTTTGGTTGGTTGGTTGGTTGGTTTGGTGGTATGTTTTTTATTTTTAGTTGTCCTTATGGCTGTTTCTAGATGCTTCAGTGAAAAGGGAGAAGAAAACCCCTGTTGTCTAATCCAGCCTCTCTGAAGATGTCATCCTGACACCAGGCTTGTTACAAAGCAGTGTAAGCCATGGGATCTTTAAACTTTACATTGCTGCCTGGCAGCATCAGCTTTAAGTATAACATCTTTTGATAGTCTTTTCCGTATAAATGTGCAATCCCTATCTGAAAATTGCTGAATTACTGACCTTAGTGATTTCTTAGGTAACCAAGTTTTAACTTTCTATTTATGGGTAAAAACTGTTTTACCACTTTTGAATTTACCACCTTTTGATTTGAATGACTGCTTCAGTACTTTTATTTTAGTAGATGGGGAAGAGAAGTTCCCATTCAACTTTTTCTATGCTGTTCATTCTTTCATAGACTTTTTCTTTTTATCTTGAGCCCTATCTTCTTTCCAAGCAAAACTCAGTCTTTTCTATTTCGAGCATGTAATGTTACGTTATATAGTCTAAGATCAGCATCTATCTAAGCAGCAGAAGAAAAAAACATGAAAAAGAATCCTGAATTTAAGCACACAGTCTGCATTATCCACCATAAATTTTAAGAAGTCAATTAAAAAGTTCTTTAGCCAGTATCAGTGATGTGTAATGGGAGCATTTACTTGATTGCTAATGGCTGGATTTACATGATGTCTCAAAGCATCGGTTGTGAGAGTTGGCAGCAGCACAGCATGAGGACTGTGATCATCACTATAAATTAAGTTTATGTTGATATAATTAGCAGTTGTAAGCTAAAGTAATATTTATATTGATCCTAGAAAAATCAATAGTGTACCAGTAAAAACATACTCCAAAAGTTCATGTGGCTTGTGACACGGAATTCCAGCTGTTTGCTTGTTTCAAAAGTCAGGAAGATGGAGAAGCCCAGCAGTTTATCTGGTGCTCAGGACCTCTGCAGGGGTACAAAGACTACTCTTTTGAATCCTTTCGCTGGGTGGAGTGTATGTGGAAATCCCCAGGGGAATACAGCCCCGAGAATAATGAAGAACTGCACAAATAGCAGGGTGTGATGTTTATGTGCTTTTTCTTTAGTCCTTCTCTGACATGCATTTACAGAGGTTTGACTATGTTGATTTTGGTGTGCTTAAACACAGCAAGTTGTTCTCTCAAAGCCTCCTATGTAAGGATTAGGAAGAGGGGAGCCTGCAGCGTTGCCATCGGCTGGGAGCACATGGACAAGACAAGATGGCTATGCTCCTGTCTCTGGCTTACACGTAGGTTTAGTTTGCTTGAAACAGGCTCATTTGCTATTTGTTTTGCTTAACCTCTCCAAGGAAGCTGTCTCTTTGTTTAACAGGAGTTTAAAACTCTCTGCTTTTGGTTCTCAAAAATGTCTGACAAGACGTCCTTTCACTTTGGTACCTACACCAGTGCTGGCAGCAGTTTACATTAAACCTCTGCTTAATTGCACTGTATAAATAACATTTATACTGAAGGAATAGCTACAGGCCCCAACTAAGCTGGGACCCTCAGCTGCCAGCCGCTGTACAAAGAGGGAGTTAATAATAGCCCTCGGAGCAAGCAGCTCAGTTGTCTTAATGCCAGGTGGCTTGAGGTATGGGACTTGCCCTGACAAGTCGCAAGTTACATTTCTGCCACTCTTTGAGGGGCTGAGAGGAAGGTTTCTGGGGGGCTGCTGTGTCACTAGAAAACCCAGCTGAGCACCCAGAGTCTCCTGCAAGAACCGGCTGGAGATTCGCCCCTGGGTCCCTGGGCTGAAGGCACCCTCTGGTAGCACAGCCGCCTGCCGGGGCAGCAGGTCATGTGAAGCTGTGCTCAGCCTGGGCTAAGCCTTCCTTTTGGATGGCACCTCGAGTTTCATAACTCCTGAACAAAGGAGAGGATATGTAGCAATAGCATCATTTTTTTGTTTCGCACTGCTACAAAGTGACGTGTGAAGAAGAAATGACAAAAAAACCTACCCAAAAAAACAACCAAAACAAAAAAAAACCCCAAACAAAAACCCCCACAACCAACCCACAACACATAATTATTTTAAATTAAAACATCGAAAAAGCAAAACAATGACAGCAATTAGGCTGAGCATACTCTTCGATTTGGAACAAAAACAGGAAGCTCAACTCTCTGCTGGCTGAACTCCACTGAAGCCAATGTTTTGCTAGCAAAGAATTTGGCTTTGAGTTTCCGACAGCAATAATAAGGTAGATTTATTGCCTAAGTAAAAGAGCAGACACTGCTCTATGTATTTCAGTGCCCTTCTCCCAAAGCTTTCCTCCAGGTGAGCCAGTACGATCACGATGATATGCTGCTAGTCCCTATGGAACATGATGATGATGGGCAAGTGAACCAAACCAGTAAAATCAACTTCAGCAAAAAAGAAAACAAATTTGCAACTAAAATTCTGGGTAAATGTATGGCTATGACAATGAAAGGGCTTACAATATTCCTACCAATTTTTACTATGTGTGGAGGAGAGAAGAGTGTGACTTGGATAAAGGGATGCCATCTATCTCCAATCAACAAAATCAGAAATAATCACCTTTTCCATGATGTGCGTGCAGGGGTACAACTCAGGTTGCACTCACAGAAGCAGGTGTGACAGAGTCCATGTCACCAGCTCACTTGTACAGCCCACATAATGGGGTTTTTTTGTCTGCATCTGCTCTTCCACTTGACCAGTAAATTTGTTGTTTCACTGTTACGCTGCTGTTCGGAGAATCTGAGCTTCAGTCAGGTGTCCTGAGGATCTTGCACCGCTGTTTGTGTGTGAACTGCCAGCAAGTGGGGCAAGGGGAGGTCTTCGTTGAAAATATAGCACATCCAATCTGTTTTCACCTAAGTGGAACAGCTGTCCTTGGGTGCAGGCATGCAAACACTAATTCCCACCTCATGGATGCTGCTGAACTTCTTGGAGACGGCAAAGGTGGTGTGAGTGTGGGCACATGGAATTGGCTCAGGCAGGGGCCTGGCACTGCCGTATTCCCTGTGGCTCAGATGAAAGCAGGAACAGCCGACGTGTCCTTTGGCTGCCACACCACCCTGTTGGCTGTACCCCCCTCTAGAGCAGAGTAGCTGTCAGTCTCTGCTGAGTCACCAAGGGAAGCTGATGATGTTCTGCTGAGCACAGACTCTGGTTTCTCAGAACAACAAGGCTGTGGGTAATACTGGGAAATTATGGTTTCAGCTGTTTCAAGATCCATAGCATTTTATTCTCTCTCTTAAAACATAACCAGGGGAGACAGGGGAGCAATTCTGAGCCTTGTTAATCACAAAGGGCCTTTTAAAGTGTTGAACTGTCAATATATAACTTTTATGAAATTGTATTATAAATGCCAGTTTTAGACAACTAGCATATTTTAATAACGTTTTTAAATGCAATCTCACTTTCTCACTTGTTAATGAAAAGAGATAACTGAGGACAGACCAAGTCATAAAAAAATGTAGAGGTGTGACCTTCTTTTGTGGAACAGGAGATAACCCTTCAGCGCCCTTCAGTCCCCCCCATAGCCAGAAGGTCTGGTCCTGCACTGACTGCCAGCTTCTGTGGCTCTGCCAAGAGCAGGGAGAGGGGTCACAGGCCACTTAATGGGTGTGTAGTCTTTCCATGAGCAAAGGGATTTGCCAGCATTTAAAAGGTGCTTTTAAGTGTCATGGCTGATGAAAAGTGTTTTTAGCTTGCTTGGGATCCTTTGCTGCAATAACTGAGGTACTTCAGATCCCAAGCTAACAGTTTACACTGCTCAGAAGAGTCTCATACAGACACTGCCTGGTTGCAGCCTTTATTCAAAGGCTGTCTCCTAATACAGCAAATTAAACCTCTCCCTCTGCTAGTAAGCCAGCAGCAGCAGAGGGTGGCAAACATGCTCTGCTGCACAAGGCAGCCTGGTTCTCTTGCATCCTAGTGAATGAGCCTTTCTGAATTGGGAAACATTTGGGTTCTGCCCACCGGTGCCTGTAGCGTTCCCTGCAATCCCTGTGTCTTGTCTAATGTGTAATTCAGAAGTTACTCCACACAGGGAAATTCTGCTGAGTGGAAGCAGTAGGTCTCCACTGTTTAGCATATTATTCCTGCACAATAAATACATGATACGAACATTATACTGACATGAAAAAAATTAGGCTAATCAGAAACCGCTTCCTGCATATGAAGAAATTGGAAAGGAAGTCTGTAAACAGAGACCAGTGTGACCCCAGTGTCCTTTACTCTCCCCACAAATCTCAGAGGTGAGACACGATACATTCCAGGGATGGAAAATGAAAAGAAGACATAGACATGGACACACACACACCCTCATTTATCATGAAGAAAACTTTGCTGGTATACAGTGTTTTCTATGGTTAAAAAGTGTGGAGGCCAATGTAGGTAAACTTAGGACTGAAATAAGTTTTCATTTCTAAAGAACATGTGCTGAGAAAATGCCTAGCCCTGTGCAGAGAATGGGTTCCTGCATAAACAGGGACAAACAGAAATAACCAAGGCAAATTGCTGAGGTCTTCATGAGGCAGCTGGTTCCTGCAGTCAGGAGGAGGCTTTGTTGCTGTGCAGATATCTACCCAGAGGATGTTTGTGAGCATGTCTGAGGATCTGTTTACTCTTGGAAGGTGTCATTGCACATCTCTGGATGAAATCTGATATTGTGTGGGGATAAGAAGCCTTTTCCTTTCAAATCACAAATATTCTACTTCTTCCCTCTCTTTTTCCTTCCCTCAGATGATCTGGCTGTCTTCATCTGCTCTTGCTAACTGTTGGAAAAAAATGTATTTCAGCCTGGAACAAGCTCCTCTCCAATAGGCTGGCCCATTTTCTGCAAATGGTTTTATTCCTGGCAGTCATCCCTCTGCCACTGCATACTTCCCTCTGCTCCACTCAGCATGTATACCTGTTTGTCTCCAGTGCTTTGAAGCCAGGGAGATGAGAAAGGGCTGCACAAGGAGGAAGAAATGGAAGGCTGGAGAGTATGTAGTGGGTGGCAGGGACTTTGTCATCAGGAGCAGTGGAGTGTGTGATTTCCATGCCTTGCGCGCCCCATCTGCCTTTACACAAGGCTCCTCTTCCCAGGAGGGTGAAAGGGCATTTTATAAATACAATTACAAAACTGTTGGGATCAATACCATGAGGCAGATGGATAGCTCAGCAGAAACAGATAGATTAGATGGTGAGATAAAATAGATTAGTCAAATTGATCCGGGACCGGCAAGATAAGGTCCTTCCTTCTGGAGGGGTGCATGTGAAGGATTCCTCTGTGATGCCTGCACCCTCTCTGCTGCTTTCCTGTCTCTGCTTCATGCTACACTGAAACAGAAGAAGAAGAACAACAAAAACAAAAACAACAACAACAAAAAAACCCAAACAAACAAAAAAGGAAAAAGAGGAGATAAACACCACTAGGTTTATCTCCTCTGCATCCTTGCCCCTTCCCAGCTACCAAGCAGGAGCTTTCAGCTGAGTACTTTTCTTCTCCTTTCTAATTTGGGATCCCAAAGTTTGCCACTGACAAGTGGAACAATAGAAGGAGCTAGGAGCTGTGGCATTGAGTCCAACAAAAATGTGGCCTGCTGTCAAGCACTCTCTGTTCCAAGAATAAGTGTAATATAAAGATACTGGTTTGAATTATCTAGGTAAATCTAGGAGAACTGCATGAGACCCTGTTTTACCAGGAGGTTCATCAGAGAGGTGTGTATACATGTATTATAAGCATACTGACCTTTGGTTTTCATTGCAATATGTCTGCCAATACATATTTCTCTAGCAAGACAGTTGGGAACGACCAATCTACCCCAAACCACACCTGTTCATCAAAACCCAGGGAAATAATAGCAAATGCTACCTGTGTATCATATAGCCAATCAGCCATTGTAGGAGCAATCTTCACTTTGGGAACACTTTTGAGTGCTAAATTTTACAAGCTCTATGGTTTTATATTTAAATTCCTTCTACTCCTTTTTTTTTTCCTCCCCCAAGGAAAAAAAGAAGAGAAAATGAAAAATCCTGAGACACACTGTTTTTATAAATGCAGTTCCATCAGCAGCGCTGGTAATTTCTTTTACCTTTGGCTATTTGGCTCACATGACTGACATGCTGCATGTTACAAAAAAGCCACTCTTCAGAGAACAAACTCACCACTTTTTTCAGTCCCAAACTGCCTGTGCCCTATGGCAGGAATAAATGTATGGGCATTCAGTGAGGCTGGAGGGAGATAGCCCAGCTTTGTTTTATGCCCTGAGGGACTGAGACCTTCACGTGCAGATTTTGCCAAACGGTCAGGACCCAATTTAACTAACAGCCTTAATGAAGTGCCCTATTTTATGTTACAGCAGTCCATGGAGTTGCATCCCTCTCTCCCTGGTCCTCATGTCTGCAGGCTGTTGGCTTTTCTTTGTTTGGACCTCGTGGCAAGCTGGTTTAAGGGGCTCAGATAGGAGAAAACGAACCATGCTGTAAGAAGAGAGGCATTCAGTGCTGGTTCAGCCCACTGAGGTGGCTCACTGCAGGCTCAGAAGCAGATGGGAGAAAATGGGCAGCCAGGGACAAGAGAGGTAAGGGAGGAGTAACACTGCCCCTTTGAGCAGCTCATATGTGATTAGTTCAGCTTAGCTGTAGCCTTAAATGACACTTTAAGCCTTCAAGGGCCCAAATCACGTGTCTGGTAAGAGGAATTGATAAACTCTATCCCTAGTCTTGCAGTGGGATTTGTTATACCCTCATAAAACAGCATCACTTAGAAAAAATGAAAAATTATGACTAATTCCCTTACAAAAAAAAAATTGAATTTATCAAAGTTTTCCTTTGAAAGGAAAGACAGGATAAAAAAAAAAAAAAAAGGCCCAAATCAAAATACTTCTACCCAGAAATCTTAAAACTGCAGAGTTTCTTGGCGCTCATGAGACCCTTGTCCAGAGCTCTGCCCCAAGGCAGGATCAGCTGTGCTCAGTCTTCCCTGATAAACATTTCTCTGGCTTACAGCAGTGAAAATGTTGCCCTAGGAAGAGGTTAGCCAAAAGTCTCATGCTTTCATTCTTCCCCACAGCTTAGACTGTTCAGACCACATCTCCCAGAATAAATGCAGTTGCTGTGAGTAGAGACAGGAGGTGGTTTAATCAGAAAAGCTCTGCAAAGAGCATCACAGGAGAACTGGTACCTCTTGATATCCAAAGTCCTTCATCAGCACAGGCACACAGAGAAAATCACAATGTGGAAGAGCAGCCACAGTGAAGTACATCTGGAGGACTGGTAGAAACATTTTTGCATTTTGGCACCCAAGTCTGATTTTCCAGTGTTCACTGTCTCAGCCATATCTAACAAGTAGCTACATGTAGAAAGCCCATAGCAATCACCTTATATCGCCCAGTCTCCTGCTGGTGGAGAAGTTAATGCATCAGTAATTTCAGTTACTGGCTGACTTGAGCAGCAGAAGGTGTGGAAAGTGGCTTTTGCCCCTGGGTAGAGCAGAAGTATGCAATGAGTCTCTGCATGATCAGCAGAGTTGCTTCTTGGCTACTGTTGACATTGGCAACAAAAGGAGGGCTAAGGAGAATCTCCATCCTTTTTTGGATGCAGGGGGAAACATAGTGACAAAGGATAAGGACAAAGGATGAGGTACTTGATGCCTTCTTTAATAATAACACCAGTTGTTTTCCAGGTATCCAGCCCCCTGAGCGGGAAGACGGGGAATCTACAGGCCTGTCAGCCTGACCTCGGTGCTGGGGAAGGTCATGGAGCAGATCATCTTCAGTGCCATGATATGGCAGGACAACCAGATGATCAGGCCCAGAGTGTGTTTGGTAAATGGTACTATGCACTACTGGTGCTGGTCACAAGTGGTGTTTTCCAGAGCTCATTATTGGGGCTGGTCCTGTTTAATATCTATATCAACGACCTGGACAAGGGTATCGAGTGCACGCTCAGTAAGTTTGCAGATGACACCAAGTTGGGCAAGAGTGTTGATCTTCGGGAGGGAAGGAAGGCACTACAGAGGGATCTGGACTGGCTGGTATCCATGGGCTCAGGCCAGTTGTAGGAGGTTCATTAAGGTAAAGTGCCTGGGCCTTCACTTGGGTCAGTATAACCCCAAAGCTACAGGACTGGGGAAGAGTGGCTGGAAAGCTGCCTGTTAGAAAAGGAGCTGGTGGCGCTGGTCAACAGTGGCTGAACATGAGCCAGTAGTGTGCCCAAGTGGCCAAGAAGGTCAATGTCAACCTGGTTTATATCATTAATATTGTGGTCAGCAGGGCTAGGGAAGTGATTGTTCCCCTGTGCTCAGTACCAATGAGAGCACATCTTGAATCCTGTGTCAAGTTTTGGGCCGCTCTCTGCAGGAAAGACACTGATGTGCTGGAGCAGGTGCAGAGAATAGAAATAGATCTGGGGAGGGGGCTGGAGCACAAGTCCTGTGAGATGGGGTTGAAGGAGCTGAGGTTGCTTAGTTGGAGAAAAGAAGGCTCAGGATGGACCCTATCACTCTCTACAACTACCTGAAAGGAGGTTGTAGCAAGGTGGGGATCAGCCTCTTCTCCCAGGTAACAAGTGATAGGACAAGAGGAAATGGTCTCAAGTTGCACCAAGGAAGGTTTAGATTGGATATTAAGAAAAACTTCTTCATGAAGCATTGGAACTGGCAGCCCAGGAAAGTGATTGAGTCACAGTTCTTGAAGGTATTTAAAATACGTGTGGATGTGGCACTTAGGAACATGGTTTGGTGGAGGACTTGGCAGTGGTGGGTTAATGGTTGGACTTGATGATCTTAAAGGTCTTTTCCGACCTAATCAATTCCATGATTTTATTCTATGATTCTGTGAATGGCAGAGGAGACTTTCATTCTTAAGAATATAAGCTGCAGAAAACTTGAGCCATTATATTAAAAATATTATTCATATCTGGTTATATAATAAATTGAAAGTCCTCTCTCCTGTACATATATGTTTTCCATCTGATTTGGAGCAGCTAATATACAGAAAAAGTTACATTAAAGAAAAAAAGAAAGGCTAGTCAGCTGTTCCAAGGTGTGACATCTGTAAGAGAAGCCAAGTCAGAGAAGTGTAAGTCATTAAAGTGGCCAAGTTAAACAAGATACAATTAAAGCCACTGCTTCCCCACCATCTCCCCAGATTTTCCAAATAAGGGTTTATGAATCCTAGGGGACCAGGTTAGCTCTAATTGTATCTTGTTTAACTTGGCCAATTAAACAGCAAACTCTTCTCAGAGCTGGCCCTGCCTGCAGATATCACACCTTCTTTGCTTCTGACTGCTTTCTTCAGTTTTTGAAGCATATATACCATATATTTTATTAGCTCTTGGGAATGTGTTTCTAAAAATGCCCTTTCGTTCATAACCTATTGCAACTATATCAACAGTCTTTTCAACTATATGCCATTTCCCTGGAATAGTGGAAACTGTCACCCTGAGATGTGATACCCTCACATGTAGACCCTTTAAAGAGTGGACACTGATTTTTCAGAAGGATTTGGGAGAAGATCAGAAACACCTTTTGCCTCAAGACCCCATTTGCAGCAGGCTGGAACTGAGCTGAAAGTGAGGAGAGCGAGCTGTCACTACAGATATTTAAGATGGAGAGAGCTTTTACTTTTCAGAGGAGACGAAGGCCAGCACCTGAATGGAAGAAGAGGGGACTGCACTTCCTCTGGGATAAGTGAGCAAGCCAGGGACCGAAATGGTCTCCTTCCCCTAGAGATTACCAAAGGATGGAACGGAAATGGGAAATTTGTTACTGCTTTTCAGTAATTATTTAAACTCAACATTTGAAATTCTGTATGACTCTACCTAAATTAATAAAGCACACACAATGTTTTTAGAGGCAAACTGGTCTTCTGCCTGTTCAAGGTGACAATCTCCACTATTCCAGGGAAATGGTTCACTTAGTGCTAAATTTTACTAGTAGTTACTCTACTTTTGCAAGGGAAACTCGTAACTGTCTACTAAACAAAATGATACACAAATATTCAATTCTTACAGAGCAACCAGACAACATTCGTCCTATTTTGGGGAGAGGAAAATGGACAAAATGACTAGAAAAACGGACAAAAGAGGCATGCCAAGCCCCAAAGCAGCATTACACCACATTATGTCACAAATGTGCGTAACCCAAGGGACAACATATCCTGTTCTCAGGCAGGAGAGAGCAAGAGACATCCACAGCTCTAATCCCAGCTCTGTTCAAGACTCATCTCAAACAAGCATCCCCAGTTCATTTTCCCATAAGTAACAAAGGGACCAGGCTTCTCTAATTCACTGACAAGCAGCAGCAGATAACGTTCACTTACCACCTTGAAAAAGTCAAGTGTCACCCAAATGCATATGGGGTGCTAACAACCTACCTACAGCACTTTCTGGGTACCAAAAAGAGCACATACCTTTGTCCAGCAGTGCAGCACCAACACCATCATGCTCCTGATGAATTATGAATGATTAGGAAAGACTTTTTTTTTTTTTTGCTTTACCTTCCATTTTTTAAAATCAAACTGCTACTTTAAAATCAAACTGCTACTGATAAACTTGATTGAGAGTACATTTGGAAAATATTTTGATTGCTGCTTGTTGAAGTTTCCTATGCATTAAAATGCTAAAAAGTTAAAAAAAATCAGCATGACAAGATGCCTGAGGAAGTATGCTAAGTAATGCAGAACAGTAATAACACTGCTGGAGTGCCTGATGAGAGAGCTTCGCCCATTTGTATGTGGGAATCACCAGATGGCACTGTAACAACACATAGTTTTCCAAATTCTTACTCTAAGTGCGCAAGAACTGCTGGGTTAATGAAGAAACAATACCTTTCTGTTGTTACTGCGAATAAGTAGTTTTGGGATACTGGGGAGAGGGGCAACTATGAGAAATGGTTGTTGCTTCTGACCTACCTTCACCTAAAAAGTCAAGTTGATCCATGGATGGTAACTCTGTAAGTGCCTGGGTGCTACTTGAGTAGCTCTGGTGTATGTGTACAGTTAAATAAAAAAAGAATGCTAAAAACCAAAGTCATCTTCACTTTGTCTTTTACGGCATTTTAAAACATTCTTTTAGCAGGAAATTTCTACATATTTATATGGTTATATATGTATGTAAGTATGTACAGACACATACATATGCACATCACTTGAATTAATCAAAACACAGAAACTTCCCTAAGGTTATGAAGCAAGGCAGTGGCAGAGCAAGGAATGGAAGCCAAGAAAACTCTAATAAACAGCTGTAACAGAAGTACCTTATTCATGTGTGACTCACTAACACATAATTACTCTGATAACAAATAACACATTCTTGGAGAGTCTCAGTTTTGATTTATGCCACAGTTTCAGTAAATAAAGAGAAGCTGCCAAATTTGCCTATATAAATTCCAACGATCTCATTTGTTTTAATCAGAAGTTTTGGAAAAATTAGACAAAAAGGTCTTCCCCTCCACACACACCTTTTTTATTTTACCTTATTAATTTGGTGCTCCGGCATAAGGCTCTGTTTTGAACTCTGCTGAAGGAGTAAGCATTTCCAAGGCCTGTTTATGACAAGATATAATTAATACTAGAGAAGAATTAAAGGAGATTTAGAGAAAAAATATTGCACACATTTGGAGTTAAAAAATAATTTAGCCTCATTAAAACAGGTTTCCATTTGCGAATAATTTTATTCCTGGTTACAAAGGCCATCATTTGTCTGAGCAAAGATGAAAAAGTAGCTGTTAACATAGTGCAAATGAGAGTAAAATTGGAAGAGACATGTATGTTAATGAGCATCCAAGTGCACTACAGTGCGCAAAAGCAAGCAGACAAAAAAAAAAAAAAAAACAGATTCCCCGATATTGTTGAAAAGCTAATGATTATTTGACATGGCAAGGAATGCCCTGAACCTGCAACCTGCTTTTACATGAAGATATGGTTGTTTGCAGGATCAGGGGCTACTCAGAACACTTTGAGGACAATACTAATTTCTTGATAGGGTATTAATTGTTCATTTGCAATTTTGGAAATAATTTAAATAATTTCATTTCCTTGCAAGAGAAGGTCTGGCAAGAAGTGGCATTAGCTGTGCACTTAGAACCTACCCCGGGTACCTGAGCTCTAATGTCTGTATGTGGCGATGTGCTTAGCTTAATCCCTGGATGTATATGCAAGTTGTTGATTCTGTCCCTCAACGTAAAATGTATCATTGAGCTCATGAATAAGCAGACAGAATGAGCCATGTTTCATGGAGATTTATGCAGTATGCACACTCATCAAAGTCAGAAGGACCATGTTGTCCTAACAGAATTTGGCCTTTCATATTTGTGTTAATGTGCTGAATGGTTTTGTGCGTGGGACTCCAAAAATTAGTATTGAAACTTCTTTTCAGCTAAAGATAACTAATTGAAAACAGAGACTCTCAAATCCCCTCTTGCCAACAGTCCAAGCACTAGAACACCAAAGAGAAGAGGAGCCCTGTCTCCTGACAGTGATTTAAACGATAATAGATCTGTCCGTTTTGAATGGAAAACCCATAAGCAGGAGGGCAGTGCTGAGGGCAAAATACGTGCAGGAGACACACCATTTGTGGGTCCCAACAACAAACTCCACTTATTCCGTGCATATCCATAATGGTGCTATGTATTTCTGAGTGCTTCCCACTGGCACCTTAGCTATTTTGTGTGCAGCCTTGTAGGTGCCTTGCACACATCCTCAAACAAGCTGAGCATTTTTGACACCTCTCTGCCCATAGCAAAAAATAAGCTATCTCCATGGACTTGGAAAATATGATGGAAATTTTGTCTTGAATCACTGGACAAATTTGTTTGCAACAGCCTGAAGTTGCAGTGGATGTCTTGTCTGGAGCACTCTCAGGCTGCTGCGCAAACAGGAGAAGTGGAACTCTGAGCTCAAAAAACCAGACTTGGGCAGGATTTAAGCCTGGGAAAGCATTTCTACTTTCTCCCAAGCGATGCTGCAAGCAGAAAAAGAGTTCTTGGACACACGTCCAACCTAAAAAGCACTATTATCTTTAAAGCAACCGTTTTGCTTCGTTGCTGAAAATCTAAATGGGGGTCAGTAATGTCTCAATCCAAAACATTCTATTGTTTTAAACATTGCTGTGTTTATTCCACCCTTTCCCATTCATTATGCAAAGAAACATTGCGAGATAAACAAGAAGCATGAATAGTTGAGTGGAGCCTGCCAGAATTCCCAAATATTTCATATTTTGGCCCCTGGGATGAATTCAGGCTCCAGACCACCTAACTAGAGAACAAGCTGGATGTTGTAAATGTGTTTGGCCAGGATTACAAAAACTTCTGAGTTAAATCATTTTGCACTGCTCTGCTAACAAAATTTCCTCAGCATCCTCCTATTTTTTTAGATCACACCTTGCCAGGGTGGTCTTGTGCTTGTACACCAGCCATTAGCCCATGGAAATACTGATTCAGTGATGATGTTTGCAGTGTTTGCCAGACATGGAGCCTTTCGAGACCCCCTGGGTACCCCTCAAGATAACTAACAGGCCATAACTTCGCTGAGTGTTTGGAGAGAGAGAGCCAGGCTCAACAGGGGGTTTAACTAACACTGCTCAAACCATTGTGCAATGAAATGATCTTTCTTTGAGCTTCATAAGCTATAACATGCAATTGTTGAACACTGAAGTGTGGCACAGATAGCCAGTCCATGCAACAGAATTCAGACAAGTCAACCACTTATTGGAACATGCATTTTAGCCATATAAAGCATGGGATATTTTTCCTGAGGATCATATCCACAAGACATATCACACAATACCAGTGTGGCATTAGAAGTATTGCCCTGCTGAAACAAATGTGTGTTTTTCCTTTTTTACATCCTTTTCTCCTCCACTTTTAACATAACTGCCTAATCTGTGCAGGTGTAGTTCACCAGACTGCTTCATCCCTTCCTGGTGTGAAATTAATTCATGCCTTCAGCAGAGTCCACAGACTGCTCACAGACCCCTGATCTTGCTTCTCTTTTTTTTTTTTTTTTTGCTTTCTGATTCAGTCTTCTTACCACAGCTACTCTCTAACAGACTTATTTCACATGTTCATTCTTTTTTGTGTTCATTGGATTTTTTGCACTGGTTAGGAAGAAATACCGTACCATATTCTGATTTATAGTGTTGTCTTACATTCTTTCCAGATGAAATATTTTTGTATGCCAAAGCAATAGGCTATTAAAGTTGCTGTATCTGAAAATATGGGTACATCTTTCTTTCATTCGACTGTCTACCTGGACATACAGATCCCCAGCTCTACTAAAGGATTCAAAGTGATAATGTCAATCAAATGTGGATGGCACATCTTCATAGCACAGTTTTACTGTGATTGAAATTGTTGTACATACTGCCCATGTTTCAGTCAACATTCACAAAATGCTCTATTTCTGTCACTGTACTGATGTGTGTTTGCTCATCCTTCCTGGATGAAAAATGAGAGGAAAAACTCTGGTTGTGTTCCCATGCTAAGTTGCAAAAACACGGTACTTCCAGTGAACTGAGAGGGAGTTTGTGGCTTCATCACAGAGAAAGATGCTTACTGCTCTCAGTTCTGATTTTCCAGAAGCTGGCAAAACAAAGCAAATCATGGTAGAAGAGCTCAGTAGAGAAATAAACTGTTTTAAATTAAGACATTCCTTTTTCACTGGGAAAATACTCATAGTCACTGACACTGCTGAAGCAGACAGTGCCCACTTGTACTTTGCAGCAACACAGCACCACACAGATCTACAAAAGACTTTAAAGGACCTGACATATATCAGTGAGCCTACAGCCTGAACACCAAAGAAAGAACAAACAAAAAGCAAAACAAAGCCTTAAGGAAAAGAGCCAGTGTGATCACGGCCACACTTCCTACCCTTCTGTCTCTCTGAGAAACTGAAGCCATTCTCACTTGCTTCTCAGCCAAGATATCAGAAATCACATTAGAATCACAGAATCACAGAATATGCTGAGTTGGAAGGGATCTACAAGGATCAACAAGTCCAACTCTTAAGTGAAGGGCCCATACGGCATTCCCCTAAATATTGTTTCCTTTCACCTTAGTTTTTACAGACGAATAAGAAAAGATACATTACAGGTATTTACACCATTACCATCACCACATGTATTGGAACCAGAGAGTCCAGGAGGCTTTTCCAGGGAAACAAACACTTTCCACACTTCTGTACCAAAGTACTTCTATTCTAAATCCACCTCTCCACTTTCAGTCTCCCTCATTTCATGTAGTCATATGGGAATGCCTGTGCACAGCTGAGGGTCCTGCTCCGAAGAGGGAAAAAAACCCCAAGCCAGTTTTCACTTCAGCTTTGCATTGTAATTCGTCTTTCAATTGTTTGACAGCAGCATGCAAAACATTGCTCTGATTCAGCAGAAGCGCTTCACAGGCAGAAACACAAAGCCCTTGCTTGAGCCTCAGAGGGAAGAAGGAGGGCTTTCAGCTGTGTTGTTTTATGATAGGGCGAGTTTTGCTCCTTACAAACTTTATATGAAGTTGCCAAAAGAGTAAGAAAAAGTAAAGAGAATCACTAATTCTCTTTCAAAGGCTCTTTCTCAGCACATTCTTGTCCTGGACACAGATGTATTTATTTATCTGACTTTAAAAAATTAATATTTCCCCCCCAAACAATTTAGCAGCCAGACAAGTACCCTGCTTAGCATTTGCAGAAGTCAGGCAGGTTTACCTTTATTTCCAGATGACAGCACCAGTCTGGACAGGGGCCAATGCAAAAGTAATCCAATGTTGTTATTGTTACTAAGTTGTCCTAAAGAAAGTTGGAGGTGCTTTATCTTTTACAGCACTCCTTTCTAATGAATTGGCAACACATCTGACTTGGGTCCTTGTATGGGGCCTCCCCTGAGTCCTCTCACCCCTGCTTATTACTGGCTTCCTGCTGATTTACAACAAAACTTTGACATTTGGTCTGCTCCTTAATAAGGGCCTGTGACATTGCCCAGGTATGAAAAAGGAGAATAAAATTATGTGGGTTAAAAATGATATAGCTCTTTGAAGGTGGAGACAGCAGAACAGGGCTTCAAAGTCCAGAGAGAAAAACGATACCCACAGAAGGCTCTTTGTTCAGATGGCTCAGCTGGCATAAATCTCCCAGCTGTGGTCCTTTATACCACCTCTAATTATTTGAAACTCATTTATCATTTGAGCGTCAAATAATTAGAGCTGGTGTAGAGAAACAGAGAATAAGAAGGCAGGAAGGCAGGAAAAAAGGGACGGAAGGAACAGATACCATGGGCCAATCAATTGGGTGATTTTGAACAGGAAGAGCTTATTAAATTATCTTGATAAGGGGACTTGAATAATTCCTGAATTTCAGGGAAAAGCAAACCAGGCCTCTTTACTGTTTGCATTAAAGGAGTATCAAAACCCCTTGGACTGCAAAGAAGAATATAAGCTTAGAAAAGAAGATTCAAATTAAGCATCAGAGCAGTGATAACTCCCTGAAATTCCCAGTCAAAAAAGCAGTGCTGTTTAAGAGCACTGCCTACAATTCAATACAGTGTTACAGCTCTCCTGTGTCAGAGGCCTGAAAAGGAGCGTAGGTGTTCTTGCATAGAGCAAATGCCAACCTAATTGAGTTCCTGCACTGCAGCACGAGCAACGCAATGATCAAGCACTTTGTTCAAAATTTCCTGAAGGGCTCAAATCCTGCCCTGACTTACCCTTTTTTGCAAACCCACCAACTTCAAAAGGGTTTAGCAAAATGAGTTAGCAGCAAAACCAGAGTATTCCTTGCTGGGTGGTACTTTATTGGTCTGGCCAGGAGCCAGTGCAAAAGTAACCCAGTGCTGTTATTGTTATTCAAATGTTTTGAAGTTCTTCTTATATGGCAATATTCACTTTCCATACCCTTCACTTCTTCTATTATTTCTCTGCCTTCTGCAAAAATGTAATACGAAGTAAATTTGGGCAAGGTAAGGGAAAGACAGCACGACTTTGATAGATAAAATCTATGCCTCTCTAACCTATGACCTCTGTATCTAGATAGGTGATAACAAACAATGGATAAAGGCAATGGTATGGCTCTGTTTTCATTTGTGAAAGATCCCTTACAAACAAAGAAAAGGATGAGAGGGAAAAGAGATTAAGGTGGAAGAGCGAAAAAAAAAAAAAATATAAAGCTGGCTAAGAAACAGAAAACACACACGAGGAATGAATTTCCAGAGTTACGCAATACAATCTGTGTTATCAGGTACAGGGGTCAACACGCTGTAGCTACAGGTGCCAAAGATATCACGCAAAGATTTCCAATGGCCCCCAGGAGGACAGGGGAGGAGGAGCAGACGTGCATCTGTGAGAAGCAGCTGCTCCCTGCTCCCACCAAGCTGAGTCCCGAGGGGAGCTGCGAGCTGAGTGCGCATCGCGCCTGGCCCCACGGGCAGCATTTTGCCTTGTTGAGCAGCACTGTTCAATGCTCACAGAGTTCCTACTGTTGCTTTTAAACTGTAATTTGGGAAAGCAAGTGCTTCCTGGAATGCCACCACAGGCCTGCTGTGCTGGTAACTAGACTAGAATAGTGATCAAGTCACGGAAAGACAGAAAAAAGGCTTCAGGGCTGCCTATAACGGACTGGAGAGGGAATCAGGACAGCAGGCAAGCCAACAGAGGGGCATTTCTGAAGGACACATGCCGGGACGTGAGCAGTAGCCCAGGCCAGTGAAGAGATGTTCAGGTGCTCAAGGCAGCGAGGAACAGAGCAAACACCCTGCAGCAGAGGTCTGGGCTCGGCATCGTTGCAAGTGCTGGTCTGAGAGCCCAAGCCCCAGGGAGGAACGTCAGCCATGCTGAGATCAGTGGCCAGACCCCGCTGTCCTTCCCCTCCCGTTAGCTGTGCCTCCAGCTTGCCTTGCAACCCCCTCCTCCTTACCCTCTTCCTCCATGCAACGACCCCCTGTGCTAAAAATACCCTCCTGCAGCACTTGGTACAATAGATAAGCCTGGCAAAGCTCTTGTGGGAGACGCTGTGGCTTCACATCTGCTTGTTAAAAATATCACATATTATTAAAAAAAAAAAAAGTTTCTTGTGACTAATTTCAACAGCAAACCATATGGTCTTTTTACTTCTCCTGCACTCATAATAATTAAATGGCTAATTTCCCCTCTTAAACTACCTTCGGCCCACAGAAAGAAACAAAGGAAATCACAGCTATTCAGCTACAAAACATCTTGTTAAAGCACAGCAAAGAGTTATGCAATTAACCCCACAAAAGCCGGAATTTCACAGTTATATCTAACACTCCGAGTTAACAAGAACAGGCTTTAAATTGAGCCTTTTTTTGTTGTTGCTGCTGTTTGCTGGCACAGCAGTCACAGTTAAGGTCAGGTGTCAGACCAGATTTAAGCCATAAATGTCTGTTTCCTTGTTTTTTGTGAGCCGGAGTCAGCGCCGTATTGTGATTTAAATCAGCCGCTGGGTGCTTTGGAGGAGGCTTCCATTAAAGTGGGGAACAAAGAATATGATTGCTTCCACGGCACAACCGGCTGCGTATCTCCCGGTGCATTGTACGTGCCGAAGCGAGAGCCCTGCACGCTGGGTGCCGTGTGTGCGACCGACCTGGTTTATAGCTTCGTTTTGGGGCTGTTTCGGGGAGGGTCAGGCCTGCCGTGGCCTGCCCGGCTCCGCAGGGCTCGGACGTGCTCTTGCACTGTCCACCTGCACCAGAAATGGCCGTTTTCATAATCCCATTTGGAGTCTCCATCAGGCCACGGCCCTGGAGTAGTGGGATGCCAGGGATTTTCAAATTTTATTTGCAAAGCACCTGGGGCGGTGCTAGAGAGGTTATTAAATTGGCTGAAAAGGTGCTCGAAGCAGAGAGGCAGTTCTTCAGGCTACAGGCTCCAAGTCCAGCTGCAAACTGATGCTGCTGGGTGATGCTGTGAGCTTCATCTCTTATCCCCATAAGAGACTCCAGGGCTCAGCGGCTGCCCCCAACAGAGGCAACTTTGCTGCAAAGCCAAAAGCACTTGTGTAATCTTTCAGTCATCTTCAATTTTCTCCCGCTCCTGCTAAACAACCCCAAGGTCTGCAGTGTGGGAAGTGCCAGTGGAGCCTGTCCCTGTGAGGGACAGTGGGATGCTGCACAGGGACATGTCCCCGGTACCCAGCCCAGCGATGAGCCCTGCTGTAGGAGCAGCAGTTTCACGGAGGAGGATGCCAGTGGCACGGTACAATGAACAGCACAGCAATTGCATTCAATGAGACAGAACGTTTCTAACTTGTCAGCTTAGGTGAGGGTGCCCATTCACCTGCTGTATTGGAGTGCTCAGATTGGCACTTAAGAGAATAAAACGGGTATTTGGGTACCTAAATGCCTGTCTGAAAATTAAAATTTAGAACTGGGTGCCTTCATTTAGACAATCAGGTTTGAAAATTAGAGTGAGAGATTGCATGCCTGAGTATAATTTAGAGCACAGACTCATTATGGATAGTTTTATTGTTTAAGAAAATCCTTCCTGTCTGGAAATGAGACAATGACCAGGACTGTAAAGACTGAAGAAAACTCTGATGGTGCTGGGCAATTTTCTTGATAAGATGAGCCACTAGATGACACTTTGCATAATAACATGATGGACTGAGTATTTGCATGCTACATATTAATTTTCTAGCTTGGTAAAGCCTATGGGCTGGTGCCAGGCAGCCCACGGACCATAAAGCTAACTAGGGCCTTCCTGATAAGGCGGGTGTTCTCCAGCTACGTCTCATGCATGCAAGTGGCAGAAAGAAACTAAAGAGAAGAAAGAAGAAATTAGCGGAGAAAATAACACCATAGGACGACAGAGAGAGAGAGGGAGGGAGCTGGGAATAGGCCCAGACAAGATGTGGTGAAGGCAAAGGCATCAATTGGAGGAAGGGCTACAAGGTGAGACACTAAGAGATCAAGAAGGGTGAACAAAGCAGCAGTGGGGGCTGAAGAGATAAAAACTGGTGACAAAAATAAGAGTGGAACTGGGTGGAAAAGTGTAGAGTTAAGTAAGATAGAGCAGAGTCTGAGAGAGAAGAACAGAAGAGGGCCACTTGGGACGAATTAGAACACAATTATCCACTCGTAAATTCATACAATATAAAATAGCAATATTTCATTCAGAAAGAATGCTCCACATGTTTTCCCAAGCAGCAGCCTTCAAAGCAAAGAGAGAAGAAAGAACAAGGGAGAGCAGACAACATGACTGTATGTTTCAAGTTGGTTTCTTATATTTCAGAGAGTTTATGTATCTGCCATTAAATATAAAAACATAGAATAACACCTTTGATTGTGTTATGAGATGCAGTTTCCACTGATTCAAAAAATGAATTTAGAAAGAAATATACCTCTCTGTCCAAACAGAAAATAGCTGGTATAGATTTCTTATATTACACTATTTCTCTATCCTTGCTTAAGAAAACAAATACACACTTCCACTGGAATTTTCTGGACCATTTATCAGCATTTTTCCCTGTGATGTAGATCTAAATGCTACATTTTTTCCTGTGCTTTCTTTCTTTATGTTCCAGCTGGAGAATGACCAAGAATATAAGATCTATCATGAAATACTACAAAGCGCAAGTTATTTGTACCGGCACATTTTGGGTTGGGTTGGGGTTTTGGAGAATTTGGTTTTTTAGTCTTTTGTGATTTGTTGGGTTTGTTTTGGTTTTGTTCTAATTAATTTTCTGAATGACTTGTTAGTTTTTAGTGAAACTAGTTAGAGTTAGGTTGAATGTTCTGCATGAAAGTGCATTAACAGCCATGCCCAATGGAACTGCAAGTGTCAGGGGAAGCTTCAGTTCATCCTGTCAGCTAGCAGACTGTCTGCAACTGCTTATATTTAAGCAGCACTGACTGGCTGGTGTAACATCTCTACTGTAGCACCCACGCAGCTAAAGTCACTAAAATACATGCATCCAGCAGATCTTGGATAACTTCACTCCCAGTGTGATTGGTTCTGAGCCTAACCTGGAAAAATGCATGGTATTTGCCTTTCTTTTGTAAAATCAGATAAATAGGAAAGGCTGTTCCCTCATCCTACTCTTCAACTCCTTCAGACTCAGAAATCGCCAAACCTTAGGATCCTTGCAAGGAAGTCCAACAGATTTTCAGGAGCAGGTGTACGTGAGATACAGGGAAATAGGAAAGAAGCAGACCAAATACTGAAGAGCCTTTTTCTTCCTTTGCTTAATGCCTTTTGGAACTGCTTTCACCTAATATAAGCAAAGTCTAGTTTAATATTACAACCCAAGACAGAGGTCACAGAGGTGCTGTGTAGGTAACATATATTGAGGACTTCTGGCCAGCAAACAAACTCAGTTTGAGCAGAAAGAAAATTTTTAGTCTTTCTCTACTGCTGAGGTGTCCTATGTTTCTGCTGTGGCTCTTGGGAATATCCTGCTTAGAAACCAGTCACATAATGATGCCAGAAACAACTGACTTGAGTAGTGTGAATACTCAAAGAATTAGTAAATGTGTAAAACCACAGAATGGTGGAAACGCAGCACACTTTACTGTCACTTACAGACGGTAACAGAAAATTACTGGGTGCAAATGGATCTCTAATTATAGCCCACTCCCCCACAGCTAACATATTGTCAGCATTATCTTCACAAAACATTTACACTTTCCCTTAGGGATACCTACTTCTGTTTTAGAAAAAGAAATCGCAGTTGCTTGGAATCTAGAACACAACGAAGTCATAACAACAGAACAAATTAATCTAATTTAACAGTGAGATTGGTCATTTTTTTGAAGGTGAAAATCAGTTTACAATTTCCATCTGTCCCCATGGGAGTCAAAACATATTTTGACTTTCATATCTGTGTCTGACAATCATAATCTATAATACAAATGGTAATAAAATTTCCCTTTCCTATGACAAAAAAGGTACCCAGAAATACAAGCAATCCTTTATCAGTTCCCTCTCTCACCTCACAAAATGTGGATATTTAGAGTTAGATACTCCTGCCCAAACCTGTCATAGATGAGCCCTGCACCATCTAAACGCACTTCTTCTCTAAAATGTGATTTTAGGTTTCCAGTTGTGGGTTCTCAACTTGGAAAACTAGGAACATGTTACTATCATAACAAATAGCACATTTGGCTTCTTCTCAAAGGGTTGGTATCTGATTTCTGTGCAGAAAGTGAGGAAAAGTAGCTTCTCAGCTTTACCCTGCAGCCATTTATTGGCCTCTCTTAACTACTACCTGTTCTAGAGTAACTGCAAGCCATATGTACAGCTGTTCCCAGGCAATGGGGAGGCAAAAGAGTGCTGCTTTACTGCAAAAACAGGTACAGAGCTACATCTGAGTAAGTGCTAGTAATCCTTTGGTTCTATCAGCAGTTAGATTTGCACACAAACCACAAATCCAAGTGGCAAGGTGAAAGACATAACTCAGGCATATCCCACTGAGCTCTAGTGTAGCAAGTGCCAGTAGAAAAATTTTGAAATTCCTAGGCTGAATTTTTCTTGCCAAATCAAGCCTAACAATTTTATTTTTATATTGAATGCCTCTTGCATTCTGAGGTCCTTGAATGAAGGGCATTTTATAAAAGTAAACTTGATGGACTGATACATGTATATTCATGAGAATGTAGCTGGAACTGAGTAGGTTAGTGTTAGTTTACACTCCAATTTTGTCAATAAGAATCAGAAAAAGGAGGGATTAATGGCTCACTCTTATAATCTAATCATATCAGTGCTATCCACTAACCTGGACAATGCAGGAACATGTCTGTTACATCAACCCTGCATAAGCAATGATTTTCCAAATCTACAATTAACATTTAGAACATGTTGCAATGAGGTTTGGCACTCCTTTTCACCTACCATTTGCCACAGAAACATTTATATATAGGAACATGCAAACCATTCAGGGTTCATATCGCAGAGGGAATAAACTATGAACACGAATAAAAGATGGATAAATTTACATAACTGAGCCCTGGGTGGACAGCAGGTATTCATGCCATAAAGAGATATAAAATGAGAAAAGAAATTGTAATGCAGCAGGGTTCAAGCATGTTTACTGAGGCAAGGCTCACAGAAAAGTGCATTTATGCCTCTTGCTAAGTGCTATGATAAGCGTGGTAACACTCCCCAGCAGCAAAATCCATGCTGAGGGCCTTTCGTGATGCATGGCTACTCTGGTGGTCCACTAACAACGCTCACCGTACGAGCACTGACACACACTGTATGTCGATATTTTATCACCCAGGCTGTCTAACCTTATCTGGAGCAGAAACACAGAGACCGTGATAACAGGGACTGCTGCTAGCACCCCAGCTGTGTTATGGGCCAATGCTTGCGTGGTGGCCCTACCTCTGATAGCCCCAGTGTTGTTATCACTGGCAGTAGGACAACAGTAGGAGCTTTCTCAAGCAATATTATCCCACTACTCAACCTGCAGATTGTCCATTTTTCTCAGTGCAACTTGGTTGTTGTTTTGTTGTGTTTGCCTTTTTTTTTTTTTAATTGCACTAGCATTTAACCCAGCTTCCCCTGAAGTTTTTGGGTAGGAGATAGGTCTTTTGGCTCTAGCCAGAGATAACGCTTTGACCACTGTGGAGAGGAAGCGTGCATCGAGCCTGACATCTGTCAGAGCCTGTAGCCCTCTGCTTGTCTGTGCCCGGAAATGCAGTCCAATTTCTGCGCTCCTGTGGTCTAACTGACAAGCTGATTTCTCAAGCCCCTTCATAACTCTTGATGCTAACATCTTCTTTCTCAGGGATGTTTCTTACAAATCAAAGTGATATTGCAACTCTCAAGGCTGGTATTGTAAATGTGACAGTGGTTGCTGTTCTGGTGTTTTCAGTCCCAGTTTTCACAAAGGCATCAGGGCCATGAGTCACAGCAGGTGCTCCTGCTGCTGCTGCTGCTGCTACTACTTTTGCCAACACTTAGACCAGAAAATGGCTGGAGTTAGATGATACTACTATCTCAGGCCTCTGAGAGCCACTGCCAACCACACAGCCAGATAAGAATTAATGAAATAGTAGAAAATGAATGTCCATGTGTATCTAGTATTGTATTATATTACATTAATGTAAAAATGGCATGAGTGACCTCATGGAGCATTTGTATGATGAGAACACCCTTGTGAAGCTACAGCTGTTTCGAACTATTAAACGTTCATAAGCCAGACATGATTTTCCCTGCAATGCTTCTGCTAAATGAGTGGCTATGTATTGCATTAGCATTCCCAGATGCCCTCCCTCAGCTCAAGCAGCCTGGGGGTAAAAAGGCAGGAAGGCTCTGGGATGCACTTCTGCGCTTGAGAACTGCAGTGCAAATCACCCTAATTGTTTGTTAGATGAACAATGATCACTAATTAACATTGTTAAAATGTCATCAATGATCACTAATTAACATTGTTAAAAAATTGTTAACAAAGGAAATTTAACAATATCTTAATTAGGAAGGATTTCTAATTTGTGATATAGAGCATGTTAGACAAACAAGGCACAACTTCCCCTTTGTTTTTCAACTCTGCAGCAGGAGAGATTACATGATATGACACAACACAGTCTCCATTTCCCGTTTATCAGTCTGCATCCTCGACACAGTTCTGCTGTATAATTACAGCTGGGGCTAATTTTACCTGTGTTATTGTTTGCCCTGTAATTTAGAGAGAATGGGCCATGTTGATGCTATGTGATTTAGTCTGGGGCAGTCAATTCGCTTTTTGCCACAGGACTACTGCTCACATGTTACTGCAATGGAGTGCATACATTGCACAATAAAAAGAACCTTTTTAGTGTTTTAATTTACTAAATAATACAGTGTAAGGGCAGCAGCTTTCTTCAGGTTTTCTTTTTTGAAATGTAATTTATCCACAGCCACTAACCTTTCAGTGCTGTGTTCTACTTCAAAGCCACTGTATATTGTTGGAAAAAGTCCCCTACTATTATCTATTACTTAATTATTAAAAAGCGTCGACTCTGTTTTCATAAATTATCTATGTATCAGGGATGTTGGCTTATGAGGAGCGAAGACGTGCTCACATGTAAGCATGCAGGCTTGAGGAGGTTAAGAAGTTAATTATCCCTGATGGAAAGTCAGTAATGAATTAAAAACTCCTGATTTTATTTCACACAGTCCTGGAGTCAGAGAGTGAAAAGGTTTTGAGAACTTCCATAGCCAATTATCTTTAAAAGTAGGACCAAGATAAAATGGCAAGCTCACCTTGGTTATGCTCTACCTGGCAGAATACTCCACATTTTCTGACATCGTTCCTGAAGGGGGGTATATTTATTGCATAATGCCAAAGCCTATCTCCAGTGGGACTCCTGTTACTGGAGCAGAGGGAGCTTTATTTGCTTATTCATTTTGGTGGAACCATTGTACAAACCCTGCCATAAATGCAGGTGAATGGTTAAATCTGTGCTTGTTTTCATAAGCAGGAATATAAAGATTTACTGCTTTAGTGCAGGCCTGCCCTTCTGGTCTAGGCTTTAGTTTCATATGTTGTGTGACAATCATCTGCTTGGGGTGATGGATCACTCTTTTCTCCCTTTGCAAGGTGCTTCTGCATGTTTTCATCCTCTACAGTGCTTCTTCCAAAGGACTGGGAAAATTTGGATTCACTTTTGAATAGAAATAGTCTTTTGTATTCCTGTCTTCTCCTCACATGTGCTCACCACCACCTCAACCTGATGGGGAGTGAGAGATGTTGTTCTTCCTAAGAAACACTGCTTGCATTTGTATCACCCAGGAAGTCTGGTAAAAGTGTCTGATTCCTTGCAGACCCTCCTGCATTACTCAGGAGTGTTCAGCCCCCAGGGACACCTACAGTGTGCTGCTCACCCTGGCACTGTTTTGAGGAGGAGGATGCTCCATCAGTCCCTCAATGAACACGTGCAGACACAGGGATGCTCTACTCTTACACCAGTCAACACTCTCACACACAAAATGGGATAACTACTTATCCCTAAACCATCAGCGTACAGCCACAGAATCATAGAATATACTGAGTTGGAAGGGCTCATCAGGATCATCGAGTCCAACTCCTGACCCTGGAAAGGACATCCCAAGAATCACACCATGTGCCTGAGAGTGTTGTCCAAATGCTTCTTGAACTCAGACAGGCTTGGTGTTGTGACCACTTCCCTGGGGAGCCTGTTCCAGTGCTCAACTGGGTGAAGAACCTTTTCCTGATATCCAGCCTAAACTTCTCCTGACACAGCTTCATGCTGTTTCCTAGTGTCCTGACACTGGTTACAAGAGTGAAGAGATCGGTACTTTCCCCTCCACTTCCCTTGTGAGGATAGTAAAGACCAGACTGAGGTCTCCTCTCAATCTTCTGCAAGCTGAACAGGCCAAGTGACCTCAGCTGCTCCTCATAAGGCATCCTCTCCAGACCGTTCACCATCCTTGTGGTTCTCCTTTGGATACTCTCTAATAGCTTAGTGTCTTTTTTATATTGGAGTGCCTAAAACTGCTCACAGTGCTCAAGGTGAGGCCACACTAGTGCAGTGCAGAGCAGGGCAATCACCTTGTTTGACCAGCTGGCAATGCTGTGCTTAATGCACCCCAGAACACAGTTGTCCCTCCTGGCTGCTGAGCCTGATGGTTAGAGCACTTTTCTGGAAAATGGCAAACATGGGTTCAAATTTCCCCCAGGTGTAAGGGAAGTCAAGCTTCTGACATTCCCCTTTGATTTCCTTACAAGTGTAAAGTGCTGTGTCTGGGATTTCACCCAAGGTTTCTTATCCCATGTTCTGTTTTCAGAGTTTGGTTTAGCAAGGAGAGAAAAAAAAGTTAAGTTAAAATTCTCTTCAATGTTATTTTGCCTTTTTTAATTACTTGCTTTCTTGGGGAATAAAACTATCAAAAGTAATTATTCTCAAGGTCTTGTCTTGCCTTCCTAAAGTGCTATTGAAAATTCAATAACACTTGTTTTCTTAGGAATGACATTGTTTGGCTCTGGTTATATAGGGACACTTACTTTGTCCCTTTTCTCTGTGCTTATCTATCACTTCCTCATGAAACACATTGCCTTAATGCATAAAGCCATTCTGATAGGTTTTCTAAAAAAGAGCCTGCCTTTTTTAGACCATTGTTCAAGTGACAGTCTGATGCACTTTGTCTGGAAAGTTCATTTTTTCAGGCTTAGTTGATCATGTAAGTATTGAAAACAATAAGTATCATTTCTTCAATTTGGCCTCTGAACATTTTTTTTAATTTTTTTTTTTGTTTAAAAACTATAAAATTTTAAACTCTGTTCTTGACTTCTCCTGTTTGCCAGCTGTTGTTTTTCTTCTTCAGGTGTTACAATTATATTCTGAAATTCTTCTGACAGGATATTCCAAAATTTTAAATTTGCTGTAATTACAAAAAGGGTCCTTCACACAAAAGACCACATGCTCATTATTTTTATTCCTATCAGGTTCGCCACCCCCTTCCATATATCTCATAATGCTCTACCTGGTTTCTAAAGCTCTCCTGACTCCCTGTATTTTGCCATGTGAACTATCATTTACATCTTCTGGCTTTTTCACTTGCCTCTCATTGTGTTCTGCAGCGGGGACTGTCCCCTCTTTGGCCATATGCACAATGAAGACACCTACCTTTCCAGCTAGATGAACGGCCTTATTTAAACACCCCCTAAGACCTTTCTTTCTTCTTCTTTTTTTTTTTTTTAATTTTTCACTAATTTTTCACATTTTTGCCGAACAGTAGGTATGTTGGGTCTAAAGCATTCAGGAGAATAGCCTTCCTCTTCCCCCTGCCATAACTCAGTTTCACTGGTCTGTTCGTATATATCCTACCCTGGCTATAGATGTAAAAGCCAGCAGCAAAAGGCTGTTTTGAGAAAATATTCACTCTCTTTTTTCCCCCAATACCTTTGCCTTGGGCTTGTAACAGAAATAAGGGAAAAATTTAGGAAAAAAATGAAAAAACTACTACATGAAATACACCATCACAGAATAGTCACTGAAGAGATATTCAGAATATGGTTTGAAGTTAGATTTTTTCTGCTGCACATTCAAATGTTATTTTTTATGGTTAGAACATCAAATTGAAGGGTTTTTTTCAAACTCCTTTTACATTGTCATTCCAATTCCTGTATGTTACAGATGAAATTTAATGCTGATCCTTGATATGATGCTACATTAACTACACTATCAACAACAAAAGTACATAGAGGCATCCAACAAATTATGCTGATTTTCCAGGATTTTTCTATAGAAACCTGAGGGTTTACAGCAGGTACATTATTAGCTTTCTATAAAATGCCTTTGCTTTTTTTTTTTCATATGAACCCTATAACACTTTCTATTTTCAGGATTTTACTTTCCCTTCTATTTTAGTGACCAAAAATACCCCTGAAGTACATTAGTGCATAAAAGAGCTATCTCTGATATTAGGCATTTCAGGTGTATTCAGAAATAATGAATTGATGTACCGCATACAGATACCTAGAAGTATTTCATACACCGTTGCTAAATCTACTCAGTGCAGTTCAGACTGTTTATGAAATAAATAAAAGATTTTTTGTTTAAAAACAAGTAATTACTGCTGCTTTCAGTTTTCTCCCCTCACACCCAGATAGGGAAGGAGATGGGAAAAACACATGAGATCTTTCTTTCTCCCATAGTGTCAACCACAAATTTCAAATAATTATAGTTTACCAGGAAGAGGTGACTGAAAGTGCTGGGTAAGGGTGGGTTGTGCTGTGATTAAGACACAGCACTCCCTCCACAACACCGATATATGCCCTTTAAGGGAACTCCATAGTAGCAAGGCCAGTATTTGCAAACTGTTATTTCAACAGAAAGTAAGGGAAGTATATTTCAACTCCTTTCACCAAACTCCCTAATGCATCCCATACACACTTATCACCATAGAAATGTATTGAAATAAAAGGTAGTGCAAACACAATGGTTAATTATAAGCCGCTGAAACGACATAAGAATAAGTATAGGGTAGTAATAATGTACCTGAAAGAAATGTAGTGTATACACATATTGCAGACAGATGGGAAAGATATCATTGAAACTACTGGGTGCTGATGTAGAATGGCAATAAAGGTACATCTGGGTCATCATCAGGCACATATGGTGTAGGAACAGGGAAGAAAAACAGTTTCAGGTGCAATTGGTTGAATTTCACTTGAAACAGGAAAGACAAGTTCAGGGGTCAGTGGGTTCTTAAAAAAAACCTCATGAAATTAATTACTTTATATGCTTTTTGTGTTAATACATTTCTTGATGAACAGCAATAACCTTGGTAGTCTTTATCTTCAAGCTTCAGTTTGTATTCGGGTCTATTTCTAACACAAAGAGAATCAGCTATATGTCTTTAATAACAATGTGGAAAGATTTTTAACTTTTCACTGTCATTCCACATTTGCAACACTTTCTTCTGTGGGTTCAGCCTCAGGTAACTCTCTTGAATAGCTGTCTCTTCTCTTTCATCAAATGCAGCTTTTCATCCAAGGCTTACTCTCTGAGCTACACCATCATCTTCTTCCTCAGACCATCCAGGGCTGCAAGTGGGCTCCTTCTGCTCAGCTTTCCAAACAACATGAGTTGTTTTTCTGTTTATTGAGTCCCACACAGCAAGAGTGTTTTCCAAGACATGCCAGATGTGAAACTCGTCCAAAGCTTGCTCAACTGGTGTCCTGTATGCTTTGTCCATCAGTCCAAGTAATTGCATCATTGTTTGTCGTAAACAAAACATTTTAGAGTTAGTAATGACTCCTCGGGATGGTAGTTGTGTAACTGGGTTGGTGGCAAAAACGTAACTTGAGCGTGTGGATGCAAATCACCCGGGTGAGATAGATGGATAAGTGTGTTCCCAAGGATCACCGAGGCTTGTAATACTGAAAATACTGGAAACCACCCAATGCCCTTTTATTTGAAAGTTGTGAACATGTGGCCCAAATAGGTCAAGTAGGCCAGTGATATCTTTGGGTTTTATGGGTGGGAGCCAGCAGCGTCACCCTACAATATATAAGCTGGACTATGTTTTGCAGCCTTGAGCCCTGGCACTCACTTCTCCCCTATAGGGAAAAAGGTTGCCAGTGGTGTGGGTTTCCAAAAGAGCACTCCTTCAGCTATATTGACCACCTGCTGTTGTCTGTAGCCATGCCGTGTAAATTTCAAATTGCTTCTGCCAAATAATACCAGAGCACAGTGGGAGGGAGCCCCAATTTTCATCCTCCATCTGCACTGAGCACATTTTTTTCAATCAATGTCTTTAATCAGTTATCTTCCTGGATAAACCACTTGAATTTTATGCTCTTTTTAAATGAGTCAATGTTTCAGTTTATTGATCTACATTGGATTCATCCTCTGCTACGCACAAACCAAGAGCTGATGCAGATTCACCATGAGTTTGTGTCCTTTGCATCTCCACCTTTGTTTCTGAAGACAATAGCTTTTCTGGACTTTTTGTTGATATTTTCTGTCAGGGTCGAAACACACCTTTTTAATACCACTGGGCTTTTGGTGATCACAGAAACATAGAGTGGGTTGGAAGGGACCTTAAAGATCATCTAGTTCCAATCCCCCTGCCATGGGCAGGGACAGCTTTCATTAAGCCAGATTGCTCACAGCTCATTCAACCTGGACTTGAACACCTCCAGGGATGGGGAATCCACAACTTCTCTGGACAGCCTGTGCCAGCACCTCACCACTCTCATAGTGAAGAATTTTTTCCTGATATCTAATCTAAACTCATGGTCTTTCAGTTTGAAGCCACTATCCCTTGTCCTGTCACTATATTGCATTGTAAAAAGTCCCTCTCCAGCTCTCCTGCAGGCCCCATTTAGGGACTAGAAGGCTGCTCTAAGGTCTCCTCAGAGCCTTTTCTTCTCCAGGTTGAACAACACCAATTATCTCAGCCTGTCTTCATAGAAGGGGTGCTCCAATCCTCTGAGCATGTCCTCTGGACTTGCTCCAACAGACCTATGTCCTTCCTGTGTTTTGGGCCCCAGAACTGGATGCAGCACTCCAGGTGGGGAGAATCACCTCCTTCAACCTGTTGGCCACACTTCTTTTGGTGCAGCCCAGATTGTGTGCTGAAAGACAGTAAGGTAGAAGTCTCCTAGACTGCATGAATGCATGATTTGAACTCCTGCATCTCTGCCAAATCCACAGGTAGCCTATAATCCATCTTGAACTGCAGCTGAAGTACATGGTATGTGCTGCCATGCTCTTACAATTATTTGCAATTTCTATCTTTTTCACTGTTTGGGGTTTTTCCTAATCCTAGGAATGGTTTGACTTTGGTATCAGGTAAGAGCAGGGAAAAGAGCTTAAAAAATAAATTGTGCAGGTGTGAAATCAGCAATGCAGAGACTTTTTTTCAAGGGACTTCTGTGGGAGCTGTGCAGACATGAGTGACGTGCTGGGTCTGCTGAGCACATTAAGGTGAGTTGCTGAATGTGCAGGATAATTCAATGAACAATGAGCAGAAGGTGCAAGAGGGAGAGATACGGCATTATTTCCCGTGACTTCTGGAAAAGCTCAGGTTGAAACCTAGTAACAAGCTGCTTCTAGAATGATATTGCTGACTCGGTGCTGTGTGGTGGAATGAGCTCCCACTGAAATCCTGGAGCCGGGTCACAGCCCCAGGAAACTAAACCCCGAAGGGAGCCCGTTCCCAGGTCTTCTCCCAAAAACAAGAAACAAACCCAATGGCAAGCCTGTGTGATGGTGTCACTTTCTAAACTTAATTTACTTCCTTTTAAATCAATTAAAACTTGATTTCCAAGTGGAAGACAGAAGTGAAACTTGGAAAAGGGCTATTGCTGCTACTAGAAGAGATACCTGAATTTTTAGAAACTTTCCCAAGCTTTTCCAAAACAACCATTCCCTGATGATGTAGCAAACTGTCCACTGGGGATAATTTATAGGTGTTTTTTTCAGGGGAAAAAAAAGCAAGGTAGAAGCAGAGAAGAAATATTATTTAGAAAATGATAAATGTTTCCTGCATTTTACATGCTAAAAAGTTAAATTCCACTTCTGACATTCAGTCTAGAGCCACTTTAAAGGCAACCCACAGACTCAATAGGGAGACAGTAAACACTAAATCATAATTACCTCATAAAAGAGGAACCTGTTTCTCTGAATGCTTGAGATCTGGTTTTGCCTCACAGAAAATATCATACATCTATTGTGTTCTACTCAGGTTTATTTAAGCCCAATTAGTGCTTGTATTAAAAAGAATAAGAAAGAAAAACAGAAACAACACCTTCCAAACTTTGCTGTCATTCATCTAGATGTGAAACCCTGATTCTCCGCTCTCATTAAGGAGCTGTTCATTAGAGGACAGCATGTTCCAGAAGAGCTGAGGTCTTACATTAACAGTGAACTATGGAAAATCTCTCCTCTTTGGCAGCCCACATTAACACTTTTTCTGCAAAAGAATTTCTTTTTAATGCAATCTAGTGCTGCATGTGTTACTGCACAGAAGGAAAAAAATATTTTTCAACACAATCTTGACTTGGCTTTAATATCCCACAGGGTGACATCTGACACTGTACTGAGACAATAACACCTCTCTGGGCAATCTTTCCAACAGAGCCTGAAAATGAGCAGCCTGTGTCATTAATATGGCAAATGTAATTAGCAGAGCAGTATGACTGATCTTTTTTCTTTTTTTTTATTTTTTTAAATCAACATTTCCTAAAGCTATTTCTCCAACCAAAGTTGCTCTAGCCAGTGGCGCCAGGGAAAACTAAACTTGAGTGTGCCCAAACAGGTTGTTGTTTTGAAGCACAGGTAGGGAGATCAAAGGTAACTGCCTGCTTTGGACCTGATTTCTTAATAAAGCTAATCATCCAGTTGCAAAGAATTTTAAAAAAAAGTTTCTAGCTGAAATTAGTCATGCCACAATAATGTTTTAAGGCAAGTGGACCTCTGGCTTTAAGAAATAGAATGAAAGGAGCTTGAGTTGTGCTCCTTCAGCAGCAGAGAGCCAAAATTCTGAGGTAAGGGTGCTTATGTTGTATGTTCAGATACATTGGGAATCTGGTTTTGACTACTTTGAATATAATCACACAAATATCAGATCTCTATTCTGCTCATGTGGAAAAGGTCCTTCGCTTTGCAGGTGAGCATGCAGTCAGAGAGACCAGTGGCATAGACATATCACATCACACTGTAGAAGTCACCAGAGATGACTTCAGGAAGAGCTGGGACCTGCCAAGGGCATTTGCCTGAACACAGCCTGGCCTTCCTAGGCAATGCTGTGATGGGAAAGGGAATTGGTGAGGATGATGATTGCTGTTGAAACAGGAAAGACTGGATGTGGTCAATCATAGAATCATTAAGGTTGGAGAAGACCTCCAAGATCATTGAGTCCAACCTTCAACTAAACCATAGCACTAAGTGCTAGGTCCAGTCATTTCTTGGACACTTCCAGAGATAGTGACCTCACCACCTTCCTGGGCAGCCCATTCCAAAGCTTAACAACTATTCTGGGAGGATTTTATGGGACTGGCAGCAGCATACTGGTTCTTTGCTAGCATGACAGTCCCATTTCCTTAAAAAACACAGACGCTGTCACGGAGATGAGGTGTCCTCCCTTTTAAAAAATATCTGAGGCCCTGGAGATTACACTGACATTCCACAAGCAGTGTAGTTGATTCAAGACTCAGATCTGTATTTAGAAGTATGAAGGCGTGAATTTAATGTTGAAACACAGCTAGTGAAAAATAATGTACTCACCTAGATGAATGCAAAAGCCTTGACTCAGAAGTAGATTATCACAGCAAAAGACACAGCTGTTAAGAAAATCCTGGTAAACAGTCCATATATTACTAATAATTGCTGTCTCTTTTCACTGGGATAAGTGATCATAAATACATTCTACATTGCAAATACCAAGTGTGTAGAGGCTAAAGGAGCAACCTCATTAGGACTGTACTGATCATTACGTTTTAGCATTGTTTTGCAGGAGTACTATTTCAACATAGTACTTTTAAATAGCCTTTTAAAACAGCATCCTTAAAAAAGGAAAACATCAGTGGTTGGAAAGGGTTTCATACAAGATGTATTTTAAAATGTAGGCTGGATTTGGCACTGGCATAATAAGGAAGGTTCAGTGTACCACTGAAAGCAAACAGATAGGAGTGAGCCAAGCCCTTGGCCCTTTGGAGTTAAGGGCTGAAGTCTCTGTAGCAGAGTTGCAGCAAAGTCTGGTGAGTCCAGAGTGGGATCAGCAGGAGTGATGGACTATTCCCAGATGCCAAGGGAGGTGTTTCCACTGAATTCCCACAGATGGGTGGATTTGGCTCTAATTTTCCTTATACTTTTGATTAGGTAGGAAAATCCGTTTAACCACTCTTCCTGTAAAATCAGTGTATTTCCTGTCACATACAACCTTTAGAGAAGCTTTGATGAACTCCCTCATATGTGAACAAATTTTTAGTCTCATGAAGACAGGCTGCACAGCCTCACAGTCTTTAATCTCTGATGTTTTGTTATGCAAGCTGTGGTGTCTGCCGATTTCCAGATGAAGGAAAACTCTCTGTCTGCTTTGATCCTTGATTATGGCAATTCTAGGTCCCAAAAATAAAGTATAACAATTAGGCTGAAATTAACTTATCTCTCTTTCAAAAATAATTTCTTTAAGTTTGTGCAGATTTTAATTATCTTAATTCAGCAATAGCACAATAAAGCAAGTTACATTTAAGCCACAGAAAATGCCATATTCTTATGTTTCTTCTTTTATTACTTCTTAAAAGAGTGCAGCTGAGAGGGAAAACTCTTATCATTTTCCTCAGGAACAATATAAATCTTTATCTGTCAATATTTTAATGTTTATCAGTTAATTATAGATCTTTATCCACATAATCTTTATCAATCAAGCATTCCAAATGCAAAGTCTTAGCGCATATTTGAATTGCCACATATTAATTTGTAACCCCCCCAAAAGATTAATTTTTAACATTTTTATTTAAAAAAAAATAGCAAACACCATCAATATCATATTTGCTCTCATGATGGCATCACGCTGTGATTAAAGTCCTGAATTTGCAACAGTCAACAGATTGCCAGCAGCCTTAGAGCTGTCATCCTGGCACTGGAGGCACATGAGGGTAGAGAAGGTGAGGAGGAAGGAGGGTGAACAGTGGAGGAAGTATCCATCTATGAGGAAAGAAAATAACGTCATCAGATTAAAAAAAATAAAAAAAAGCTGTGTAAATACGGACTTAACACCAGAGGAAAAAAAAAAAAGCTTTGCTGTATTCAGCTGCTGTTGGAGGTATGACAGAACAGTGAATAATGACTTAATGAGCTTAAGGAAAATGTGCCAAACAGCTAACAAATAACATTTCTAAGAAATATTCACAATTAATGTTGACCTGCCTTGATCCCTAAGATGCAGGTGAGAAGAAACAAAAACTGCCTACAACCCTATAGATAATATTTCCTTCAAAAGGCCCTGCACAGGAAAAAATGCCATCAAGTTGGTTTGTAGGCAGGCACCTTCCTACAGATAGAGTACAGTGTTTTTGTGCTCTACAAAAACATAAACAACCCCAGAAAAAGATCATAGGATCATAATTCAGGGTGATGGAATAATCTGGAAGGTCCCTAGTCTAACCATTTGCTCAAACATGGCCAGCCATGGGATCAGAGCAGATTGCTCAGGCCTTTGTCCAGTCCGGCCTTGGAAACCTCTGAAGATGGAGACTACATAGCCTCTATGAGCAAGCTCTTCCACTGCTTGGCAGTCTTGGGGAAAAAGATGCTCCCTTAGTCTGCAAGTTGTTTAGACTCCTGGTGTTTTTTAAGTTCCTGGCATAACAGTGTCCTTGTGTACACTCAGAATGTACTGCATCCATAGTAAACCAAGGCAAAATACCAGTGATAATGGCAGAAATCCATTAGTAATGCAATTCCATTGTGGAGCTGAGCCCTCATCCTCTTCCCAAGTGCAAGAAAAAGTTAGTGAGTCTTGTTCATGTGAAAGGTTTGAGTGTGAGAACAAGGGCTTGGAGTCCCCAGCACAGCTCCAGCATCTCTCCTTCTGTTTCTCTTCTGGCACAAGCATCAAACTCATTGTGCGCATCCAGTCCTTGCTCACTTGCTCCCTTCCAGCCATGGCATTATGCTGCATCTGAATCCCTTACATTGCATCCTTGTTCCTCTACCTGCTTTTTGAGGACAATCTGGAGGGAAACATGCATTTGCTATGCCAGCTTGGTAAAGGAGTTGGCTTAAGCTTCTGAAAGTAACAGCTCAGTAATGTTCACTTGACAGACTCCTGTTGTGTGGGTATCAATGCTTAATGATAACAATGACGAATTATTTCACTGCTGATCACAGCATAAGCCTCCTGAAAACCTTATCCATTGAAACTGAGTTTCTTAAGGACTAGAGTACGATGCTACCCTCACCGGTATATGCCTGCAATCTCTGATAGATTTTCCAGAATTGTGCTTACTTCAAATTGTTTCAAGCAATTATATTCCATAAGTTGTCTTTTAATGGTAAGCTCTCCCAGAATTAAATTGATTTTTCTATCACATCGGTTCCTAGGGGTCTTAATCAGAAGGAGACAACTGTTCCCCTAGGCACCACACAACTTCCAAGAGTTATCCTCTCTGGATAGCTGCGTGATCCACACCTTTTTATATTTTAAATAATGCAAATAACCATGCTAGAGACCATGCAAAAAGGGCCAGGTACTGAGCAGGTTCATCCATCTCACTTGCAAAATCAGTACCACACTTTCCTTGACCCAGCAGTGCAACTAACGCATGCAGTGTCTTTATTTACAGGGGTGAAGGGAGGACCCATCTGTAGTAGCAAGGGGTAGAAGAATTACAAGCTGCTGGAGTACAATGCACCAATGTAATTAGTTCACTTGTAGCTGGCCCCTTGATTTCACTAATTGCTGTCAGTTATACCCACTGGCCACAAGCAGTTCCCCCAGAAGGAAGCAGCCACTGAGGCAGATCCTGGTCTGCTGTGTGCATCCCAGGTGAGCAGCAGAATTATGCCCTCCCACTCCTCTGCAGGGCTGTGGGAGCAAGTGCCCCAGACCCCAGCCCCCACAGCCCCTCTCAGCCGAGCTGATCCAGCAGGCATCCTTCCTCATTCCCTTGTGAGGCTGACAGATTGGGCACTCTGCCAGCATCTAAGACACAATTACAGTCACACATGCTGGAAGTTGGGAGAAAACGTGTGGGATTTATTTTATTTTGCGGGGGGAGGAAGAGAGGCAGGAGAGGGACTGGAAGGCTTTTAAGCAGTCAAGGCCCCTGACAAAACAGGACCGAAAGCTATGCACCATATTTCATATAATTCAAGGCTGGACCGCATGCATGTGTTATTAGTTCTCAAAACGGTTGTGTATGGCAATTTCTTCATCCTCAGTGAGCTTTTCTGGCTGAGAGGCCAAAGGAATAGTTGGTACTGAGCCAAAGCAGTTTAAGAATTTTTCCTGAAGGAGGGAGAAAGAAATGTGAAGCAGAAAGCAAGAAGGGCTCTTCTTTGAGGACACAACAGCCTCTGCTAATGTTTCCTAAAGTTTCTGGTGTCCTCCACTCAAAACTCTCTCTTTTCACAGGTAATCCTCCCCTTCCCCTCTCTCCATTTCAGGGACAAATTAACACTGGGACAAAGCAGTCTGTCTCTCAGCAGTGCCTGACTTTCACCTCCTGGGGCAGACATCATGCAGCGACAAGACCACAGCAGTCGGGGATGCTCTGACAGTTTCCTGGGGTCCTCATAGATCAGCTGAAATACGTTACCACAGCTTTGACAGATGTCTTACACTCATCTCTGGAGCTTAGGAGGGAGGTGAGGGAGGAGGAAAAACAAGGAGGAGGAGGGAGGTAAGGGAGGAGGAAAACAAGGAGGAGGAGAGCTGAAAGGTTTTCAAAGACTATTCAAACAGAGGCCCTTTTTTTAAAAAAAAAAAAAAAGGAAAGAAATTAAGGGGGGAAAGAACTTTAAACCAAAACGTTTATAAATGTATAGCTTCACTTTAACCACAGCTTTATTTCTCTGTCTGTCTCACACCATGTTTCCATTATTGTCAGGAGAATGAACTGCATGCATGCCAAATCAGGTCATTCACAAATATAGAACGAACGTCTGTCATTACAGATTTACCACTCTGACAATGGCATATCCCTTCTGTCTATAAAAATCCTGATCCATTAGCAGGGCAAGCTCTCTGCATGTCAACCCCTTAACACACCATGCACCTCAACAAACTGGAGGTATGGCATTCCTTCAGCAGGCCAGCCTATGCGTTTGCTCCAAGACAATTACAGGACCTGTGGGTGATGTCCATCACCTCCACAACAAAATCAGATTTCTTCATGCAAAAATCCACAGCATGATGAATCTTGAGTGAGCTCTGTACAGACTCAGAGTCAGCTCTAAACCCACAGAGACCATCACCCTCTCACCTTCTTTGGAGATGATGCAAAGTTGCTGATGCACAGAAAAACCACATCCCCAAGCGCCACATCTATATATCTTTTAAATCCCTCCAGGAATGGTGGCTCAACCACTTACTGGGCAGCCTGTTCCAATGCTTGACAATTCTTTCAGTGAAGAAATTTTTTCTATTATCTGATCTAAACCTCCCTTGATGTAACTTGAAACCATTGTCATCTCAGTTCCACTGCAGAGTGAAGGAGAGCCTGGTTCTCTAGATTGCCAGGTCTCTACTTTTAGCTTTGGCTGCCTTGAATGCAGTCAGCCTAATGGTTATGTGCTTCCTCATACCTGTTCAATCTCAAGATGAACCTATGCTGTCTACATATGCTCTCACAAGCTGCTCTGCCATCATGGAGGATTTCAAAATTACCCTAAACCAGCAACATCTGGCGATTCTTTAAAACAAAACATCACTTCAATGCAAAGCCTGATTTTTCACTGTGAAGCCCTGACAGTCAATCAGAAGCCTAGTTCATGCTGGACAAAGCAAGCTTTTCATATGAGGAACTTAGTCAAGGAGAGATCAGGCTTATTTCTAGACTTCTTAGGATCTAAACGGAACTCTTGCTGAAATGCTCAAAGACATATTCATACAGGAAAACTGAAGCAGAGCACATCTTCAAAGATCAAGATTAATGTCCTGATAAATAAGCTAGCCTCTCCTCTCTGGTCACACCAGCTTCTCACAGTGATATCCCAACTAAATTTCTCTCAGTGTAAAGTATCTGCTTTCCATTTTGGACCACACAAATGTTCTTTTGACAAGTACATCAGTTAGTAAAAACTAGTAAATAAATGCTAATAAAAAGAAGCAATACACTGCTTTGTCCAGGAAATTGATTGTGCATTCACATTTGTGATGTGGACATACTGCTGTGCATTGTAACACACAGCTAGTCTGAAATCCAAAATGTAACTTGAAAATCTCCATGGATTTATTTGCCATCATGGAGAGCAATTAGGCTTTCTCCAGTGGACAAACCATTGCTCTTAGATTATCACAAAAGCTAGAATCCACATTTCAAACAGAACAGTGGATAAAATACCTGTTTAAGGCACTGCTGTTAAACCTTTGTGGATTTGTAGTTTTATTTTAAAGCTTCAGGGGATTTTTCATTTTTAAAAGGAAAAGAAGAAAGCAAGAAGCCCAGGTAAAGTGTGCATTTACTGATGGCAATGAAGCTGAAAATGTACAAGGCTCCAGCTAAAGCTAAGCCTCTTTACAAATCATTTATAATCTAATAGGCAGATGTGCAGAATACAGAAGGGGAAGGGGTGGGCAGAGGACTCAAGAACTTACTGAAGTTTGTTCCATTTCCTGAGGAAATCACAGGAGAACTGGCTCTTTAGTAAGGATTCAAAGGGAATGAACAGTAGCATGGCAACAAAGCAGAGAGGCAAATATTGCACATGGAGACAGCATGAAAAGGCAAGGGGAAGGCAAACAGCCGTGGTGTTGTCTGGGTAGCAAGACTATGTATGGCCATGTGTGACACAGCCTGAAGAAAGCCTTTGGGTTTCTTCCACCCCTTTACTTCCTGTGTGCCAGGAATTAATAACGTGGTTGCTCGCATGGCTGTCCAGCAGTTTCTCAAGCTCTCCCACCTGTTGATTCAGACTGAGAGACAGGTTTCATGACAGACTGTATTTGGTAGGTCCCCACACACAGACACAGTAACCTCCAAGAACACAGACCATGAAGGAAGCTCGGTTCTAGGTTCAGTGCTCACGACTGGAGAGAGGAGCAGAAGGAAGAAAAGCTGTAGGAACGGGCCCCAGCAAGGTGCATTGATTTAAATAACCTGATAGTTGCTAGAGGAAAAAAGTTTTGCTTTGCAGAAATTAAATGTGTAAGCCTCCTTAGATACAAAAAAAGGTCATATAAGAAGCCCACCACAGCTGAAGAAGTCAAAGGCTGCTCTGCATTCCTGAGGGAAAAAATACAAAGATAAGGGGAAGAGCGAAGGACAGAGCCCTCAGCTGTATCTTTGCAAGACTTGATTTTGTACTTCCATGCTAATGCCACTCTTACACAAAAGCCTTTGAAAAGCCACTAGTTTTTAGACTGCTTATCAGTATTTCCAATTAAACAACATAGTACAGTAAACAATACTAATAAGCTGTTTAAGCCAGCTGCAGCGCTGTTAGTCTTATTAATATAAACAGACAGACCACTAAACCAACTGGAGGAGATCTTCCACCGAGATAAATAAGTCCTGCCTAGAGCTGATGACAGATGATTTTAGAGCAGGTCAGACATGTGGCATCTTGTATCATATGGAAAGCAAATTCTCTTTTATGCGGTTTACTCCAGCTGAAGAAAAAAATTCCTTTTTGTTTTTATCGCCACACCACCTTCTGATCCCCAAGGGTGACAATGAATTAGCATCATTTCCTTCTGATTCACAATGATAACCTTCCTCAGAAACACAGGAATGGGCGGTGAAAGTCTGAAGGCTTTATTGAGAGCAGACATTTTAGTTCACTTGCAAATGCCTCTGCTTATGATTAACGCTCTCAATCTAGCACAGTCTCCCACTCTTCATCATGTCCCTCACAGTCCAACGCTGTGGAACTTAACTTTGGTACTGGTGACAGATAGAGAGGGGCAATGATGGAGAACGCATCTGCATATTCTGCATGTTATGCTCACACCACCTGACCAGTCTTGGTGGTCTTGACACCATCTCTGAAAGGACAGTTTCTAGCTGTGGGTGTCTTTGCTGCACCCCGAGAGGTTGTCTGCTAAAGCAAAACTTTGTGTTGGGAAGCAACGATGTATGCATTTGGTAGGGATTGGAAAGGAGATCCCCAGCTGATTTCAGATGCTAATGATGTTCAGCCAGTATTAGCGCAGGTCAGCGATGAACTCCTGACCTGGAGGGGAAAGACTCTGCCACTGGTTTGCAAACCCCCAAGCTGCTCAATCCCGTGATAATGTCGATAATGTCATTTCTGAAACAGCGCCAATGGAGCATAAAAGCAGCAGGCAGGACAGAAGGCATCAAATGCTAATAGCCACTCCTCAACAGAAGAAAGAGTCTAATCCCTGGCTTTGAAAAGCACTCAGCCCCCACATGCTAAAAAGAGGTATGTGGGAGAGCTCTACCCCAAGTGTGCCAGAGGATGTGGGACAGCAGATGCACATGTACCTGAGAATATACTTCTGAATGCATGAGGAAACCTTATGTTCCCAGCCTTCCCAAGACACAATTAAACCAGGCCTTTATTTCAATGGCAATGCCAAATAAGTGGCTTGTTTGAACTTGACTCAGTCAGGAACATAAGCAAAAGAAAATAGGAGCAAGCGATTGGATGAGGCTCTGCAAGAGAACTCAAGTCTGACAGATTTATGGAAACCCTGTTTCCATATGGATCAGTACTGCTGCCTCCAGAGCTCCAGCAGCAGCAATCAATGAAAACAATGCTAGCTCCAGTGGATGTCTGCATGGTGAAAAATACCCCCACATATATGTGTTTTTACACAGAAGTTAAGTAAATAGAAATGCAGAACTTGAGTGGCTTCCTTGTTCATTTGCCACAGCTGGCATCCCACCCAGTGGGACATGGGGCTCTACTCTGATGTACAGCTGCACTGGTGGGAGGAATTAAAAGAGTGAGCTGATTTACCGAGTCAGGAAGCAGTGACATACTCTGCATGAAAATGAAAAGAAATGCATCCTGGCAGGCAGCAAGAGCAAGGCAATGGGGGTTGGGTGGGAAATGCAAACGTCATTAGATGAATCGTCATACAGTTACAGAGTCAAATGGATTTACACGGTGGGCAAGAACTCTTGTCCTGCTGCTGTATAAATATCAAACCGCCTGTAACCCTATTACTCTTAAACACCTGGTAGTGATTGGAGTAATGAAACACACTACTGCCTCCATAAATCCCTCTCTGTGTGTGCACACACGCACGTATACCTCTGCAAATTAGAGATCTTCAGCAAATAATGGTGATGAGGCTAAATTTGAATGTGGAACAAATTCTGATGATGTCAGTAGTGTAATAATGAGAATATAGCTGGAAAGGGCCATGGCGTTCCTCTCTGTCATCCATGCCTGGGGGGGAATAAATTGCAGCCAAAAATGGGCATGGCCTGTGCTCTTTTTTCATTTGCCCTTTTCTGAATCTAGCATCTGCAAGCTTCAAAGAGAAAGGAAATTTCATTTCTACTGGCTGGACGACTGAGTAAGAAGGAAAATTTGCAACTGAAGCAGAAGATAAAGCAAAAAAAGGATGGAACAACTTCAATTTCAAGCAGTGTAGGAAATCAAGCTTTAGGAAAATGCATCATCTTTACAGGGAAAAGCACTTCCTCCTTTATCTAGATCTTCAGTTGTGCCCTCATTCTCCACCCTTGGCATCTGGCCATGTCTTATCCTGCATGAAAGGAAGTGCTGCTTCTTCCAAGAACACTTCCTCCTTCTGATTAATTCAACAGTGCATCCACAGCTTTCTTTGGAGTTTTTCCACAGGAGCAGGCAAACTAGGCTCAAAGATAACTAGTGCATCTCTTGCTCTATATAAATCGGAAACTGGACATCCACAGCTGATTTAGAAAAGCAGGCAAATCTGACAGTAAACAAAGCACAAGGAATGATGCACGTAATTCAAACCACATATTAAGAAGGCACCTAAGCATGCATTTGTTTTGCATAATGCTTTCAATCTGTTACAAAATGCAAACCAAACCAAGTGAACCAAAAGAATTGGTATCAATAGCTCTGTCCAGTGATGGAGATGTTAAAACCTGTGACCCATCCCTTTCCTGCACAGTACTGGCAGACAAATTTCAGTGGCAGCTGAAGGGAAGGCAAAAGCTGAGTGGAGCATACTGAACAGAGCACATTCCTCTAAGAGCAGGCATCTATTGACAAGATCAATGCTTAGAGCTGGAGTTGTGGCAGCTAAGCTGGGAACTGCCAATTTCTGTTGGTTAAGTATTTGACAGGAGATTTTACACACCCTGTCAGGGAGGGTAACAGAGGTCCAACAGACAATAGAGTTAGTTTGGGTTTTCAGAGAGCCAGGGTGAACTTCTTAAGACATGGAGCAACCAGCTCAAGTCCCTCAGGGCTCTTTTTGCCCTGAGAACACTGCGAACAGTTGCAATTCTCTTCCTCAAAAGCGTATTGTGATGATGATGCAGTATAAATTGGGATACAATTATGGTTATGGAAGCCATCTGATAGGCAGACATAAGAGATAGCCAGGCACCCAATATATCTCTCTAGCTTAGATAAATGGATCCCTGAGGGCAATGAGCATGAATAACTTATGAACTGCCAATGCATCTGCTCCATAAAGAGAAAATACCATGAGTTTGCCTCATGAGTCGATATTCATGCTCACACAAATGGTTCGGTTTGTAATGGGGAAAATAGTTTCTAAGTACACATATGACAGTGGAAAAAGTTGAAGCAAGGGGAGAGGAAAATAGAAATTCCCACCTCTACTTAAACTGCCTTGTACAGTGCTGCAAGATGCAGCTTTGGTACTGTTTGTCCTTAAAGTAAATCCAGGTAAACTTGTGACAGCAAGTATGTGCATATAAATGCAAATGCAGACACAGAACTGACAGGAAAGGATCCACATTTTTGAAATGTTCCCCTCCCTCTCCTCCACAGTTATATTTTCATATGGTGGGTTTGCATCCATCTAAGTCAAATATGTGCAAATGGGATAGGCCCTAAGGCTCTAAGATAACCCAAGTGGAACAAAAACAAGTGAATGCCCATGCAAATGCTATGGTAAGTAGCATATGTTTTAAATACTGCTGAGATCATATGTTGATATGAACTAACAGAAACCTCTGCTTTTCACCACAGACTGCGCTCCCTACACACTGGTAATCTATATAAAAATATGGCACATTTTAGAACTATATGAAATGCATGTTATTTACATGTGACAAATATTCAGAGAGGGGAAAGGTTAAAGACAGAACATACATGGAATCACAGAGACAAAATGGTTTTCCCTTTGCAGCAGCCTCACTCACTTTCCTCTCGTCTGGTAGAGCACGTCAGGTTCTGCTAGTCATGTAATCTCCCAGTTGCTTTTTTTAAAAAGTATTTATTTATTAATGACTGGCTACACTCCCTGAAGTCTGGGAATGGAAAAGTTTTGGGGCAAATCACAAAGCAAGGAGTCATAATCCAGTGCTAGCTAAGAGAGAGAGGAAATACAAATTCAGAAAGCAGCATGGTTTCCTCACACAAGGCTGAACCCTGTTTGCGTGCATCTTGCTCAAGTCTAGCAAGGAGAGCTTGGCTGATAGACTTTGGCTGCCAGAAAAGTTTTTATTTCTCTGGGTGCTGGAGCATATTAGCAGAATAATCTGAGTATGATTGCAAACAGAATTTAGATTCCAGATCCAAACAGCACCAGTTTTTGTTAGGTATCTGGCTCTGACTCCAAATCTCTCACAGCAGTTTGTGCTACAGTCAGAGTACTGTGATGAAATAGAACTGTTTGAAGAAGTTTGTATGGAGTCCTATTCCACTGGAACTTGCAGATCCATAAAATCAATTTTTTTTCACAGAATTAAGTAATATTTTAAAATTACTGTTAAGAAGAAACACAAGAAGATTTGTGACAGTCTCCGAGGAAGCTGCTTAGACATGCTGGAGGAAATTGTTGCCTTCAGAAATCCCAAATTTTTTTTCTGAAGGTTTTCTTGCTCTGCAGGACAACGCTAAATCTCAAAATTCTTTGTGAAACAGCATATGCAACTTCTAGCCACTTCTAAGAGAAGAATAAATAAAATACTGTGAAGAACATATTATTGCCTGCTTATATAATATACAAAACTCTCTTGGAACTCAGGAAAAGATAAATTAATGTGACACTACTAGAAATGAATGAAAGATCTTTAACTGCTTTGAAGTTTGTAAGAGGCTAAATTCTTTTTTTTTTATTTTTTTTTTTTTTAGCTGAGGTTATGTTACATGAAAGTAAATTAAAACATTACATCAAATGCTTATTTTTTCATTTAGGAGAGATGGATGTAGGCCTCCTGAAGCAATATTTGGAGCAACAGTTTTGCCAAATATCATGCTCAAATGATTCCAATTGCATTTTGATATCTCCTACTATTCAATCAGACCAGCTTACAAACAAATATATAGTAAACGTGATGGCATTTTAGCCTGCTTTTGAAAATCCACACAGAATTTTGAGCCCAAGTTGTATTGTTTGCTTACTGTACCCTGATCACCTCCTCAAAACTAAATTTTTTGTCAATGAACAATCAGAAACAGATCCTCAGCTAGTGCCAAACAGTACTTTTTTCATGATCTTCTGTCATTTTCAATCCCAAAATGGCCCAGTGGAGGAAAAATCCCCATGTATTGGCAACTCAAAGCCTACTGACGTTAGAGTTTGCTTTTCTTAGTTACCTTTTGTAGACCTTTTTGAAGCAGTCCAAGGAGACCTTGGGATTGACAGACCACAGGCTGAAAACCGCATTTCAGTAGAGGTGCGCCAATTTACAGCAGATTAAAACCCCAGGTTTTAAAGCTGGCCAGTGGCAATCAAATAGCTGAACAGGAAGTGCTGCAGGAGGATTGCACAGCCGGCCCATGGTGGGCTTTGCCCAGCACAGGTTTACATTGGAAGGGTGGAACACTGTTCCACTCCTCTTCTTGCCTGGGGCAATAAAAAAGTTCCTGCAAAACCAGAAGCTCTAATTTAAAATAAATTTGAGGTATAGTTGTTCCTGGCTCAGACGAGCACCTATGAGCTCCAACAGAATTGGAATGAGTGGCCTAATAGAGGTAATGGTCATAAGTTTATTGCCCTTCATGATGTGAAGACATCCTTTTAAGGCATCAGCCAAGCATGCCACAGTGCTGAGACTGCATGAGAGCAATTAAAAAGACATTGATGTCGAGAAGCTACAGAAAAAGCAACTACTCCAGTGTTTGCTGATGAGTTAACAGTCAGGGCCATAGGTATGAGATCCACACTTTCCTCTCCCCTCTATTTTTCCATGCTCGGCCGCACTGGCTGAGGTCTAGTGTACCACATCACTCTCAGCTTTTTCTTGTTACCAGTTTTAGTGGTTCTCTGGTCCTGCCTAAATCTCATGGCCAGGTCTAGTTTCACAGCATCAATCTCTGTTTCCTCCCTGCCTTTCATGGTGGCAGTGGGGACAGTGAGGCTGATGGTAGGGCTGTCTCCCTAACTCCTTGTCCAAACCCTCATCCTTACTCCCTTTTCCCTAGCTCTGGCTGCAGCCTGGCATTTGGCCTGCCCTGATTTGGTGCAGGAAAACCCACCTTTGCTCACACTCAACTGCTCTTGCATGGAGCAAGAGGAGGACCTGAATTGTCCAAGAGAAACATGAATCAGGAAGAAGCTAGAGTAAGGAAAAAACGACCAGAGAAAAGAAATGCAAATGGAAAAGGTGAAGCATCTTTGGCAGAAGGAGATCTGGCTTCCAGAAGGACATGGGAAAAGCCATTGCTAGAGGGAACAGAGCAATAGCTGCCACAGTAGCACTAACCCTTATCCAGAGGTGGTTTGATATGACAGAGGAGGAGGCACCCAGCTAAGGAGGAAGCAGACAGGTGGGAGCGGTGACCTGACAAGGGAGACATGGGTCTGTGCATGGAGAGTAGCACTACTAATTAATGAGAAATGGTGGTCGGGGAGGAATGGCAAAGAAGCTGAGTCATGTTTGTGCCAGTGCAAACAGTACATGAGAAGGAGAAAAGCAGAAGGCAGCATGTGCTGAAGTGGGCCACAGAGGCGAAGCTGTCCTGATGCAGCCATGGTTGTGGGGGAGACCTGCTCCAGCAGGCTCCCAGAAAAGCTGCTGGCCTTTTCAGCCCTCTGCAGTATGGAAGGATTTCCTAGTAATAGCACAGATTCAGGAGACAAATACCTCACCATTAGTCTAGCATTTTTCACACCCAAGATGATCTTTAGCTGTGGACCAGCAGTGGCATGGACTCTCGCTTTTTGATTAATCTTTCATACCATCTGCTCTCCCTCCACCTATCCATCATCTTGCTGCCTGAGTGATGATTACTTCAGAGTGCAAATCACCTAACATAATTCTGGCTGATAAATTATATATGAAGGACAGGACATGGTGAGTAAGACTGAACCCGGGGACATTGGTGTATGTCTTCGGATAAGCACGGGTGCTCAGATGCCCTAATGCCCAGCACACTTGAAAATACGCAGATTAGATTTGATTAGATGGAGAGGCTCCAAAGGAGTTAGTCCAGGTTTACACAGGTGTAAACCTGTCAGCTTGAAGGAAGTCAGCTTGAAGAAGACAGAAGTTCTCTATCAGCCTGCACCTCAAGACGTCTTCCATCATCCCCATATCACCATTAGAGATTCGGAGCTCAAATCAGTCCAGCAATTCAATTACCTGGGAAGCATCATCTCCTGGGATGGTAAGATTGATGCAGAGATAGACAACAGGTTAGCAAAGGCATACAGGGCTTTCGGTAAACTGCATAAAAGAGTTTGGCGAAACAATCACTTGAAGAAAAGTACAAAGATCAGTGTTTATAGAGCCGTTGTACTGTCTACTCTTTTATATGGTTCTGAATCTTGGGTTATTTACCGCCACCACCTACGACTCTTAGAACGCTTCCATCAACGCTGCCTCCGTACAATCCTAAACATCCACTGGAGAGATTATGTAACCAATACGTCTGTTCTTGAACAGGCAGGAGTTACAAGTATTGAGGCCATGTTACTGCGAATGCAGCTGCGTTGGGCAGGGCACGTCTCCAGGATGAAGGACTACCGCCTCCCTAAGATTGTGCTCTATGGTGAACTTGCCACTGGCTGCCGCAAGAGAGGAGCCCCGAAGAAGAGATATAAGGACTCCCTGAAACAACATCTCAGCCTTGGCCATATCGATCACCATCACTGGTCTGCTCTGGCCTCCAATCGGGAGGCCTGGAGACACACTATTCACAATGCTGCAATATCTTTTGAAAATACACGCAGGATCACTCTCGAGGAGAAAAGGCAACNGGTAGAGTCCTTCACAAATCTTCGTTCGCGAAGCCTAGCCATGATGATGATGATGATGATGATGACACAGGTGTAAATGAGATCAGAATTGGACTTTGGTCTGTGGAAAAATATCACCTGTTTATGAAAGGAAATTTCATGCACATGGAAAAGATCCTATTCTTAATTAATCACATGGAAAAATACTAAAAATATGGACTAACCAGCAACAATGGCAGCTTCTCTTTACAGTAGCATAATCTTTCACATATACATCTAATTAGCAACTACTGGTGTTGGTCAATCATCTTTCAACTTGGGGAAAAAGAGTCAACTTAATTTGCTTTGCTTTTTCCCATTACTTGCATAAATAAAAAAAACGTGTCAAAGAACAGCTTGAGCTGAACGGCAGGCTCAGTGAAGGGAGTTGCTGACAAGAAGCACTGAAGATGGGCTCCTTGCACAGTAGTGATAACTACTATCCCTTCCTATCTGTCTGCAGAGATTGCTGGTGAGTGAAGTTGTGGGCAACACACACTGGCTAGAGATGAATACCCACAGCGTGGACTCCATAGGCATTGTGGCTTTTCCTCTAGAAGGCAAAGATGATACTAGAAAATATTCTGCTGCAGATTTATCTTCTCGCCATCACCCAATAACAGTGTGTGTTGGTTTAAAGGTAAACCAGC
>VZRE01002966.1:2696-12742 GCA_013396775.1 Cephalopterus ornatus
GGGGGGCCCAGAGGGATGGTTGGGGGGGGGATAATAAGCCCAAAGCCCCCCAGAAAGCACCTAGGGCTTCACCACCCCACGAGCTCCCCAAAACCGGGGTAAAACAATCTGGCATTTCCCAGCCCTGCAGCTTCCCGGAGCGCGGCAGCCCCGGCCCTGCTATGTCTCCGGTCCCCGCCATGTCCCCGGTGCCCCCCGTGCCCCGCTGACCGTCGTTGGGCATGGTGAGGATGGGGATCTGGGTGATGGAGCCGTTCCTGCCCTCCACGCGCCCGGCGCGCTCGTAGATGGTGGCCAGGTCCGTGTACATGTAGCCGGGGAAGCCGCGCCGGCCGGGAACCTCCTCCCGGGCTGCCGACACCTGCAGGGGGGGCTGCGGTGGGGCTGGGGGGGCTCCGGCACCCCGAAAACCGCGAGAACGGCGGGGGACACCAGTGCCACAAGTGCCCCAGGCACCCCCAGCATCCTGGGCGCCCTGAGCACCCCAAGAACCCTGGGAACCCCAAGTCTGGTGGGCACCCCCAGCATTCCAAACACCCCAAGAACCCTGGGAAACCCCAGATATCCTGGGCACCCCAAGAACCCCAGGAACCCCAGATATCCTGGGAATCCCATGTGTCCTGGACACCCTGATCATCCCAAACACCCCAAGAACCCCAGGCACCCCAGCACCCTGGATACCCTGAGCATCCCAGGCACTCTGAGCACCAATGGCACCCCGAACACCCCAAAAACCCTGGGAACCCCAAGTGTGTACAGCACCCTGAGCACTCCAGTCACCCCAAGTATCCCGGACATCCCAGGCACCCCAAACACCCCAAAAACCCTGGGAACCCCAGGTGTGCTGGGCACCCCGAGCACTCCAGTCAGTCCAAGAACCCTGCGAAGCCCAAGCACCCCGAACACCCCAGGCACCCCAAGTACCCTTGGAACCACGGGTGTCCCAGGCACCCCAAACTCCCCAGCACTGTAAGAACCCCAGGTACCCCGAGTACCCCAGCTGTCCTGGGCACCCTGAGCACCCCAAGTACCGCAGGCACCCCAAGCCCCCCAAACTCCCCGGGGACTCCAGGTAGCCCAAGCTGGGGGCACCCCGCGTCCCTTGGGCACCCGAGGCTCCCCAAGAGGCCAGTCCTCATCCCCTGCCACCCGGGGAGGACGCAGGGGACGGGGACAGACCCCGGGGCCCCTCGCAGACCCCGGCTGACCTCCCGCAGGGCCTCGGCGTAGGAGCTCATGTCGGTCAGGATCACCAGCACGTGCTTCTCGCACTGATAGGCCAGAAACTCGGCCGTGGTGAGCGCCAGGCGGGGGGTGATGATCCTCTCGATCCTGCCAGGCACGGGGGGGGCACCCCCGGGGCACAGTCAGCCCCCGCAGAGCAGGTTTGGGGGGGCCAGGAGGGCAGGAGGGGGATCCCCCCCCACTTCTGCAGCCCCCGCTGCTGTTCAGGGCAGGGCTGGCCCCTGGAGAGTAGAGGGACCCGCAGTTTTGGGGTCCCAGAGTAGCCCCCCCCATCCCGATCCACCTGAGACTGGGCAGGTCCTCGTGGGGGGAGAGGATGAGGGAGAAGAGAGGGAGAAAGGAGAGAGGAGAAAGAGAGGGAGAAAGGGCAAGGAGAAGAGAGAAGGAGAAAGAAAATGGAGGAAAACAGAGAAGAAAAGAAGGAGAAAGAGGGAGGAGGGACAAGGAAAAGTAGAAGGAGGAAGGAAGAGGAGAAGGGAGAAGTAGAAGGAAAAAGGAGAAAGAAGGAGAAAGAATAAGAAAGGAGGCAGAAGAAGGAGGAGGAGGAGGGAAAAGGGAGAAGGAGAAGGATAAAGGAGGAGAAAGGAGGGAGAAGGAAAAAGAAAAGGAGGAAGAGGAGGAGGAGGAGCGGGTGCCGGAGCCAGGGGTGTGTCTCACGTGGGGTCGTTGGCCAGGTTGAGGAACAGGCACACGTTCTCCATGGAGCCGTTCTCCTCGAAGTCCGACTTGAAGAACCGGGCGGTCTCCATGTTCACCTGCCCGGGGTGGGGGGGACCGGTCAGCGGGACTGGGGACACTGGGCCAGCGCGGGGCAGGGGTGTGGCTGTACCTGGGCTGGCCCGGCCCGGCCCGACTCACCCCCATGGCCGCGAAGACGATGGCGAAGTTATCCTCGTGGTAATCCACCACATCCTTGGATTTCTTCACCAGCCCCGCCTGGCGGCAGATCTGCGCTGCGATCTGGGGGGCACAGGGGAGGGGGCAGCACGGAGCCCCCGGAGGGGACACAGCCCCCCGGGACCGGGACACGGCCCCATGGCAGGGGGACAGGGCACGGAGACAGGAGAGGGCACCCCGGGAGGGACCCCCGCAGCCCCAGCTGCCCACCCAGCCCACGGGAGGCAGCGGGGTGTCCCCCTCACTGTGACACCATCGTGCCGTGCCCTGACGTGCCCGTGGTCACCCCCTGCTGTAACCTCTCTGTTTCCATCCCATCACCTTCCAGCTTTCCCAGCCCCTCCTGCTCTGGCCCCCGGCGCGGCCGCGCCCGTGGGGATCTGGGGTGCTCTGCAGCCCCCCGGGTCCGGGTCCGGGCCCCCCCAGCCCAGCCCTTGGCACACAGGGTTTGTTTTACCCCTCGCTGTGCCAGCGGGGAAACTGAGGCACGAGCTGAGGGGGCTCCCCTTCGACAGGAGAGAGGCTCCAGCCCTCCCAAATCCCCGCTTCTGCCCCCCTGGGGACGCACCTCGTTGTGGGGGAGCCCAGCAGCAGAGAAGATGGGGATCTTCTGGCCACGGGCGATGCTGTTCATGACGTCGATGGGCGAGATCCCCGTCTGGATCATCTCCTCGGGGTAGATGCGCCCGTGGGGGTTGATGGGTTGGCCTGGAGCAGGACGGGGACGGGAGGCACCCGGAAAGGAGGAGTCATGGAACGGGCCGGTTTGGAACGGACCTTAAAACCCATCCAGTTCCACCCAGGGACACCTTCCACCAGCCCGAGTTGCTCCAAGCCCCGTTCCACATGACCTTGGACACTTCTGGGGCTGCGGCAGCCTCATTTGCCCGTCTTGGTGCCAAAAATTAGGAAACAATTCTGGAGATAAGGAGGGAGCAGCTCCTGGGGCATCACAGGTGCCCACCCGCAGTCCTGGGGTGGGACAGGCACCACCCTGGCACCCGGACCCCCACCTGGGGCACCCCCGCGGGGAGGGAGGGAGGGAGGGAGGGATGGATGGATAGATGGAGGGATGGATGGGGTGACACCACGGGGCTGCTCTGGCCACCAGGACACGGCGGTACCCCCGTGCCAGGCTGTCCCCGAGTCCCTCCCACATTTCCACGGCCGGCCGGGGCAGCGGAGCCCCGCGGGGCCGGAGCTGTCACCGTTGATGTCCAGGAAGTCCTCGGCCATCACTCGGGGGCCGCCGTCGATGGGTTTGGCGGAGCCGTTGAACACGCGACCTGCAAGGACAGAGGGGCTGGTCCCTGCCCGGGGCCACCAGCCGTGGGGGGAGGCGGCCGGGGGGCACCTGCTGGCCCGTGGGCGTGGGGCAGGGTCCCCATCCTGATCCCGGTGCCCAGCGCTCCCAGAGGACACCCCTGGAGTTCCCAGAGGGGACACAGGTACCGGTGCTGGGGGCTGTGGGTGGAGGGCAGAGGAATTTGCACCTAGGGGGGCTGTGGGCACCCCCAGACCCCCTCCCAGGGAACGAGGAGTGCCCACGCCACTGCGTGGGGTGGGCAGTGTCACCCAAGGGCTGGGTGACACCACAGCTCTTGCGGCAGGAAGATGCCAGCCCATGGGGACAAGAGCCCCGGGACCCCCTTGCCATGTCCCCAGCCACCCCCATCACCTCCTCCTTAGGGTCCCCGGCTCCTGGGCGGGGGGGTGACACCGAGATCCCCCCCAACCTGCCCGCGGGGGGTTCACGGCATCACCGCTCCCTCTCAGCCTCATCGACCGTCTCGGAGCCGCGGCATCGATCGCGACGAAGCCGCTGCGCCCACACGCCGCCCCCCCACCCCGCTGCCACCCCATGGGACTTTCTGCCGGTCCCCACCGGGGCCGGGGACACGTCACGGGTGTCAGAGCGGATCAGGGTGATGGCAGGGCTGGGGCGCAGAGCGCGGAGCATGAAAGGTCAGTGGCCACGGCAGAGCCGCGACTGCCGGCCCCGAGCCCGCGCGGGGAGAGGGGGGACCAGCCAGTGAGGGGGGACCCCGGCCCGGGCTGGGGGGCGACACTGCGGGAGCGCTGGGGGGACGCGCTGCCCGACCCTGCACCGGGACAGGGGGGTTCTGGCCGCGACAGGAGGGGGTTGCTGGCTGTGGGAAGTTGAGGGGCCCTTGCTGGGTGAGGAGGGGGTCCCTGGCTGCGGGAGCACGGGGGTCCCTGGCTGGGGTAAGAGGGGGAGGTCCCTCCCCGTGCCCGGCCGTCACCGCTCGCAGCCGAACCGCGCTCGACACGTGCCCTTTGCGCTGCCCTTTGCGGCGGGGCGCGGCCGCTGCCGAGCCCCGGGGACCGGGATCCATCCACGGCGGGATGGAGATCGCGGCAGACACGCGGCCCCCGACCACGGAGCGGCACCGGAGCCCAGGGACCACTCCCCCCTCGCGACCCCGAGTGACCCCCGTCACCGACCGTGACCCCTCTGGCGCTGGGGGACACTCAGGAGCCTCTAACGTGGCTTGGGGATGGCTGGGTGGGCTTCCCCCGGGGGAGGCGGAGGGAGGGGCCGGGGCGGGGGGCGCGGCCGGCACCCAGCTGTGCAGGGGGTCTGTGGGGACAGAGGGGGGCTCACACCCGGCCATAACGAATCCCAGACTGGTTTGAGTGGGAAGGGACCTTAAATTCCATCTAGTCCCACTCCTGCCATGGGCAGGGACACCTTCCACTAGCCCAGGTTGCTCCAAGCCCCGTCCAACCTGGCCTGGGACACTTCCAGGGATGAGGGGTCACTTCCAGTGATGGGGGGTCAGCCCCAGAGCTGAGCCCCCCCTCCCCCAACACCCCCAAACTGCCCGTCCTGTGTTATCCCCCACCCATGCCACGAGCTGGGTGTGGGCTCAGCCAGGGGCTGGGCTTACCCAGCATGTCCTCGGACACGGGGGTGCGCAGGATGTCCCCCGTGAACTCGCAGGAGGTTTGCTTGGCATCGATCCCAGATGTTCCCTCAAACACCTGCGGAGACCCCGGGGCAGGAGGCGGGTGGGGGGCAATTAGCGGGGATTAATGGGCACGGAGGGGAAGGGGTGTGGGGGCAATGCGATCCGCGCTCACCCGAAAACCCCCCCAGGGAGGGGAGATAAAAGAGAGGGCGAGCCCTCGGGGTTAAGAAAACCCCCTTCTTGAGGGGCTTTGGGGAGGGGGAACCCCGATGTGGGGGATCCTGTTCCCTTATGCAGTGCCCACGGCAGGGCAGGGAAGCCAAAGGCTTTTTGTTTGATCAGTGTAATATTTGACATCATTTGTATTAATTAACCTCCAAATCGCTGCTTTAATTGGAGCCGGGTGGCCCCGGGGCGGGGGACGGGGGACACCGAAGGGCCTGAAGGGGGTGATGGTCGCAGCCCCCCGGGTGGCTGCAGGTGCTGCAGGTCACCCCCAACAACGCTGGGTCTGCAAAAAACTCATTTTTTTCCCCTTTTATCCCTATTCCCCCCCACACACTTCCCCCCAGAGCCTGACTCCCTAATAGGATTAAAAGGGCATCACAGAGACGCAGGTGCCATCAGAGGAGTGATTTTGGGCAGCTGCGCAGCCCCCCCGACCCTTTGGGAGGGGCTGGTTTAGGGGGGATCAGAGGTAATTAGGCAGGATGACCCCAAAGAGTCCCACTGCTCCCAGTGAACCCCCACTGCCCCGGTTTGGGGGCACCCTGGAACACACTGCCCGTCCCAGCCGTGGCCCCTTGGCAGCGGGCTCCCGGGTTTTCCTGCTGGGATGGAGGGTGTGGGAACAAGGGATGGGAACAACACTTGTCCCAGGACACTGACAATCCGGGACACCTCACATCCCAGGAGCCCCCTGGCTGTCCCAGGACGTCACCTGTCCCCGGACACCTGTACCGGGACACCGCCCGTCCCAGGACACCACGTGCCCCAGGACAGCGGTCCTGCCGCCTGAGAGCTCTGGGACAAGGACGCGGCAGCCACCGCTGGAGGGGGACAGAGCCCCAGGACAGAGCATCGGGGCAGACCCCGGCACAGAGTCCCGGGCCAGGCCCTCGGGACACCTCCCCGGGCCATGCAGTCCCGTGTGCCCCGTGTCCCCACCGGGCTCACCTGGACGATGGCTTTGGAGCCCATCACCTCCAGCACCTGCCCGCTGCGGGTGGTGCCATTGGGCAGCGTGAAGTTCACGATCTCGGCGTACTGGGCAAACTGTGGGGACAGGGGCAGGCGGAGTTGGGGCGGGGGGGGCTCCGGTTGTGCTCCCTGAAGCCACCACACACTGAGGGGGGACACGGGACAGCAGTGGGGGTTCGGGGGAAGGTGCTGCCTGTCCCTGCCCTGCCCCATCCTGGAGCCACTCCGGGGTCTGCACAGCTCCTGCCGCGGTTTCCACGATATTGGGCAACTTTCCCCGGTAACGGGGAAACTCCCCGGTACCAGCCAATTCACACAGTCCCTGCCAGGCACGGACAGGGCCACCACGCCGCCACCACCTCGCACTGGCCACAGGGACGAGTGGGACTCAGCACCCCAGGGGACACCACCCACCCTCCCCAACCCCCCCGGGGCGGATGGAGGGGACTTTTGTGCCGCCTCTTGGCTGAGGGGACACGTTTGTCCGAAGGGTCTCTCCCCTGCCCAGCACACTCCAGGCTCTCCTCTTCCTCCTCCTCCTCACTCCCAGCCGCCACCGGGGCTGCCTCCGGCCCTGTGAACTTTGGACTTTAATTCTTCTGGAAAGACCTTTGCATAAAGGACGACAAAGCCGAGGAAACCCCCGCCACGGGCTGGGTCTTTGATTGAGCTGATTAATTCCCGTCCTGCCGGGCTCGGCGTGAAAGGGGCCATGGAAACGAGTCAGCGGGCAACAAAGCCCCTCGGAGGGTCCCCCAGGTGCCCGGAGCCCACCCAAGAGAGCCCAGACCCTGCGCCGGGAGCAGGGACAGGCAGGGTGACGCCAAGGGGCCACCCCGTGCTGGGACACGGGCTGAGAGGGGGGTCGTGGTGGGTGTGGTCTCAGAGCAGGGTCTCGGAGGGAGCCACAGATTGGGCAGGGAACAGGGGACAAGGGACAGGAGCCACGGATTGGGCAGGGGACAGGGGACGGAGCCTGGGGACAGCAGGGGAGAAGGGCTGGATTTTGGGCAGGGGCACAGGAGAACAGGGGGTAGGGGCTGAGCTCAGGCACGACACCGGGACAGGACACGGGGACAGGAGCTCAGTGTCCCCGGGCCGAGCGTACACTCGTCCCCCGGCGCACACACCAAAGCACGGGGACACGACAACCGCACGGGGACACAGGGACACGGCTCTGCTGCCAACCGCGTCCAGAGGAGGGAGCTCGGACCCCGGAGAGGAGGGGACAGCCCGAGGGACAGCCCAAGGGACAGGGGAGAGGAGACAGGGGACAGGGAACAACTCAGGGGAACGGGGGACAAAGGACAGGAGACCAGCCCAGGGGACAGCGGATGAGCAACAGGAGACCAGCCCAGAAAATAACCCAGGGGACGAGGGATGGAGGAGAAGGGATGCAGGACAGGGTAGAGGGGACAGGGCAGCCCAGGGGACATGAGAGAGGTGAGGAGGGACAAGCTCCCCCCGCTGCCCTCTCCCTGCCTGGGTGGCAGCCCAGCCCAGGGGGGACAGCACGGTGGTCCCTGGCCAGCCCCCGGTGACACTGCCAAGGTGTCCCCTTGTCACCCCCCAGACAAGGTCCTACCTTCACATTGTCCAGCACCACCAGCGGCCCGTTGACACCACAGACTGTCCTGTAGGCTGGGGGGAAGGGAAGGAGACACCGTCAGCCCCCGGGGCTGGGGAGGCTCCTGGGGGGGCTCCCACCCTGATCCCAGCACTGGCAGCACCAAACCCTGCTCCAGTGCCGCCCACTCCTGCGGTCCCATTCCTTATCCCAGGGCCAGCCCAAGTGACCAGTGGCAGCTAAACTGGAGACCTGGAGCACCCATCCTGCAGGAATGTCACTCCGTGGTGGCTTCCTGCCATGGTGCCTGGTGGCAGCTGGATGTGTCACCTCCTGGAGGTGTTTCCACACACCTGACAGGAATGTCACAACTGGGAACGTCACCACAACCAGCAGTAAAGCCTCCCCTTGTCACCCAGCTTCCCTGGTTCACCCCTCCCTCGGTTCCCTGCCTTGGGACACCCCATCCTGGCAAGGTGCCACCACAGCCTGGTGACCTGCCGGAACTCCCATTCTCTGTCCCGGCCCGGGCACAGACCCCTCACCCCCCTAAACCCAGCCCTGACCCCCTGTGATGGGCACAGCCCTGCAGAGAGCCACAGAATACAATGGTTTGGGTTGGGAGGGACCTTTAAATGTCACCCAGTGCCACCCCTGCTGTGGGCAGGGACATCTTTCAGTAGCCCGGGTTGCTCCAAGCCCCGTCCAGCCTGGCCTTGGAAACTTCCAGGGATGGGGCAGCCAGGGCCTTCCCATCCTCTCAGGGAAGAGTTTCTTCCCAACATCACATCTAAATCCCTCTGCTTTAGTTAAAACCATCCTCATTTGAGCATCCTGGTGGGATGCAGAGGGCACTGCCCCTGGACCCTGCGTTGCAGGAGGAGACCTCAGGGCACCAGGGCCACACACAGGGTGACACTCAGGGGAGGGCGGGAGGGTGCTGGGGGTGTGGCTCCCCAGGGACACCCGTGGGACAGGAGGCACCCGGGACATTAAGGACAAGGGTGACAAAGGGGGCCGAGGCCGTGCAGGAGCCCGGGGAGAGGCAGCAGGGCCGGGATCGCAGGGTTGGGCTCAGCCCCGGCGGCTGCAGGTGTGGGGGCACTGAGCCGGCTCTAAGCTGCCCTTGATCATCCCAGGATGTGTCAGTGCCGAAATCCTGCCCTGGCAGGGCGGGGCTCGCTGACCCCGCCGGGCCCTTTCATCCCTCTGCCCCCTCTCCTCGCACCGGGGCTGTGATTTCCTCATGATCCTGATAGGATCGGAGCGGCCGGGCCAGCTGGAAGCCTCACTCCCTCCCTCCCGCCGGCTGTGGGATGGGGATTCCTGCCCCTCAGCATCCTGGATGTCCTTAAGGTGGTGCTGGCACTGTCCTCAGCTGGATCAGTCCCAGGGACTCCATTTCTAGAGGATGGGTCCCCTTCGCTACTCACAGCCCAATTTGGGGAGCAGGACAGGATCATGTGGAGCTTCCCATCCACCAACACCGCAAGTCCTTCTCCTCAGGGCTGCTCCCAATTCATCCTCCTTCCAGCCTGGCTTTGTGCTGGGGTTGCCCCAACCCAGGAGCTCCTCTCCTTGGCCTTACTGAACTTCGTGAGGTTCACACAGACCCACATCTGGAGCTAATTAGCTAATTAGCCCTCTCTCATTACCCAGTTATGCCCAGTTCCTGCTGATCTCCCAGTCAGTAGCGGGGGGAGATGGGGGTTGGGGTGTGGTTTCACACCAGGATCCCACTCCCCACTTTTGTCCCCTTTATTCCTAAACTGACCATTTGGCCTCTTGTTTCCCTTCCCTCCCAAAGCTCCTCTGCCCCCTCTCCGGCAGGTTTTGTTGTGCCCTTTTCTGTCCCACATCTCCCCCAGAGTTCCAGTGGTTGGGGAGCCACCCATGTGGGACAAGGACACTGGGTTTGTCCCTCCTGCTGAGCACGGTGGTCTTCAGCACCCCCAGACCCTCCTGGATTCCCTCCCTCTTCTCCAGGCCAGCTTCTCCCACAGAGGGCATTGGAGCCTCTGGCAGCACCTCGCGGTGCCCTGGGGGTGACACTGGATCATCAGCCAAGCTCTCTAATGGCATAGAGATGGATCCATCCATCCCCCCATCTTTTCTACCATCTGTCCTGCCATCCATCTATTCAGCACGGAAAAAGTGAAGGAGGAGGAAGAGGAGGAGAAGGAGGAAGAGGAGGTGGAGCCGGG
>VZRE01002966.1:21771-37606 GCA_013396775.1 Cephalopterus ornatus
GGAGGGGGGACAGAAAGGCACGGACGGAAAGAGAACGCAGGGGGGCCGGGGAGAGAGAGGCGAGAACCAGGAGAGAGTAAGAGATACGAGAAAGAGAGAGAGACGTATTAAAATAAACGCCCAAGCGAGATCCATCCTCCGCCGGGGGAGCTGCGCAGAGCCGCCTCCGCCTGCCGCTCCCAGGGAAAGCGAAATTCCCGCAGTGCCGGGAGGGAGCGGGACAGGAGCCCGGGGTGGGACCCTGGGGATGGGAGTCCGGGGAAAGGCGCCTGGGAATGAGAGCCCAGGAACTGAACTCCTGGGAATGGAAGCCTGGGGATGGGACCCCGGCGTTGGGAGCCTGGAGATGGGACCCCAGGGATGGGACCCCAGGGACGGGACCCTATGGATGGGACCCCAGAGATGGGACCTCGGGGACAGGAGCCCGGAGCGCTGAGCCCCGCCCGCCGTGCTCGGCTCTGTCCTGTGCTGGTTCTCCCGGGAATGCTGAGCTACGGGACGTGCTGGATTCTCCTCGGACATGCTCATCAAACCCGAATTTGTGTCCCCACCTGCAAACCCTTCCCTCGCCGGGAAAGCGGGAGGGTCACCGGCCGTGCTGCGTGAGGGGACAGGGTGGCTGCTGGTGGCCCTGGATCTCTGGGCACGGACCCAGCTGGGGACACCCCCAGCCCAACCTGCCTCTGGCCACGGTCAGCAACGAGCCCAGGCTGAGGCCCCGCGGGACGCCCCTGCCCCAAAACTGCCGCTGCCTCCCCCGGGTGGGACCCGGCCTCCAGCCCGCGGCTCCTCCCCTGCGGCTGCCCCCGCACCCCTGAGCTGGGAGGGCAGCCCCCTTCCCTCCCTCCCTGGCAGAGCAGAGGGGTAGGAGAGGCAGAGAGAGAGACAGAGAGAGGCGTGAGGGACAGACAGACAGACAGACGGAGACGGAGGTGAGGGAAGGAGACGGATGGGAAGACACTCTGATTAGCGCGTGGTGGGCGGGGGCGGCACGAGCGGGGCCGAGCCGGACGCTGGCGGGACCCCGGGGTAAGACACGGCCAGGCTGCGTCCCCCCTGCTCCGGGGCCAGCAGGTCTCGGACCCCTCGGAGTCATCGGAAGCTCGCTGGGGCAGGACAGTCCCTCGGTGGCACGGCCCTCACGCGTCCCCAGCACAATAGAGCCACAGTGCAGAGCTAATGGAGCGTGGGGGTGGAGGAGGTCCCGGCGCCCCGGCCCCTTCCCAGGGACACAACAGAGGAGCTGCCGCCGGCCCGGGCGGCTGGAGGCTGAGGAGGAGCTCCTGGGCGATGGGGGACACCAGGACCGTGGGGCCAGCACCTCCTGGGAGCACTGGTGCTGCCAGCCCACGCCCTACCCACCTTGTCCCACGTGGAAGCTCTCAGGGGCATCCCCTCCCCACACACACCCGCTCGCCTGGGCCGCACAGGGAATGTCCCTCCCCATCACCAGGGTGGGTGGCACAGCCCAGCCAGGTCCCCAGGGCTGATGTCCCCACCCCACCACCCCCGTGTCACTCCATGCTGGCAGTTGGGGTGGGTTTGGGCACAGGCCTGTGTCCCTGGGCACGGCCTGAGGCAGAATTACCATCCCACCAGCTCCTCGGGCGGGGGCCTCCTGGAGCTGCCGAATCCTGGGGAGCACAGACCCCAAACACGCAGGTGGGGAGGACAAACTGGGCCCACAGAGCCCCTCAAACCAGCTCATCAGTGACACCTTAACGAAGGTCCAGCACAAATCCAAACAGGAACACACAGCCCTGGCACTGTCTGCTCCAAACACCCCCCAGGCAGCAACTCTGGAAGAGCAGGAGCTCAAAAAAACCCCATCAGTGGGATTATGTCCTGGAGGATGGGCGAGAAGAGCCCATGGATCAGGTTTGGCATCTCCTGGGTGCCGCTGCCCCATTCCTGTTCTGGGGAGATCAGAGATGCTGGGATGTGCTGGATCTCACCCTCTGGGCTGAGGGGCACTTCCACCCCGAGCCCCAAAACAGAGCCCCCTGTCCAGTGACACCTCCCACTATCCCAGGCTGCTCCAAGTCCCTTCCAGCCTGGCCTTGGACACATTCAGGGGCAGCCAACAGCTTCTCTGGGCAACCTATGCCAGGGCCTCCCCACCCTCACAGCCAGGAATTCCTTCCCAATATCCAGCCTGACACCGGGGGATCAGTCCCCTCTCTCACTGCTGTTGGAAGAAGCCACCTGAGCAGAGCCACAGCCCTGACACATCAGAGCATACAGAAGGAAGGACCAAATCCCACAGGAAGAGGCAGGTGCTCCCACTGTGCAGCATCGCAGCTGGTGCAGGAAAGGGAACGGCCACAGGGAATGCAAGGACTTGGGGACATCAGGTGGAGTCAGCAGGTTATCGGCTGGAAAGCCATCAAGGCCGGAGCATGGAGTGACAGTGGAAGGGGGAATGGCTTCCCACTGCCAGAGGGCAGGGGTAGATGGGATATTGGGAAGGAATTGCTGGCTGGGAGGGTGGGGAGGCCCTGGCACAGGTTGCCCAGGGAAGCTGTGGCTGCCCCTGGATCCCTGGAAGTGTCCAAGGGCAGGTTGGACGGGGCTTGGAGCAACCTGGGATAGTGGGAGGTATCCCTGCCCATGGCAGGGGGTGGCACTGGGTGGGATTTAAGGTCCCTTCCCACCCAAACCATTCCATGACTCTGTGATGATTCTGACATGGGGTTCCAGTGTGGAACGGTGGAAATATGCTCCTTACATGAAGAGGATCCATTGGGTTCCTCCTTCCCAGTGCCGCTGCTGGCAGCCTGTCCCGGCACCGAGCCCCTTCCCAGCTGGAATATCCTGTGCTCCCAGTCCCGTGCCCAGCTCTGGCTGATGCTGTCGGGGGTGATGCACCTTCACTTGCAGGCACAGACAGGAACACGTTCTGGGGCCCTCCCTGCCCTCCGTCTGCATCCCACCCTCTCCCAGGAGGTTCTCCCATCCCGATCTCCCCTCTGTGGCTCTTTCCTGTGCCCACCACCCTGCACTAAGCACTGTCCCCTCGAGGCTGGCGCGGTGACACGAGCCCTTCCCCGCCCGCCCGGTGACATGTCAGAGGAGCGGGGCCACGTTTGCCTCGGTGGCTGAAGTTCATCTACAACTTGTCCCTAATTAGTGGCTCCCTGTCCTTTTCACCCTCCATTATGCTCAGCCCCGAGTCCCTCTCGGAGGATGCGGATGAGCTCAGCCAGACGCAGCCCTTGACAGATCCATGAGTAATTCCCCTCCAGCCTCAGCCTCTCTCCTCGTCCCCCCTCAGCTCCGACTCCTCCTCCTCCTCCTTCACTCCGCTTTCCTTCACAGCCCTCCTCAGCCACCACGGCTTTGCCAAATTGCTCTTGATGAGCTTTTCCTTCCCTAAAAAAAGCAACTTCCTTGCTTTTCTTGCGCTGGTGCCGCAGCACTGCCGCCCTTCCCAGTTCAGCCTGCAGGAGCCAGGGAGGACCACACTGGGACATTCCCGGTGGGCACCACTCCAGCATCCATGGAGGAGCTGCCGCAGCCCTCTGGAGTATCTTGTTTCCTGCCAGACTGTGGCTGGAAGGAGACAGGCAGAGCAAGGACATCCCTTCCCTAGGAAGACTAATTCCCAGATATGTCGTTCTGGGGACAGCCAGGACATCTGGCTGGGAGGGCACAGGGAGAGGGGGAGAAATCCCGGGAACTGCCCAGAGCTGCTGGCGGCTCTGAGTCCTCACCCTGGGGCTCTGGGACCCGGGACCACACCTGACATTCCAGTCAGGCCCAGGCTGGATGCGGAGCCTCAGAGAGCAGGAGGCACTGGCTGTGCCCGGAGAGCGGGACACGGCCGGGACCGGGAGGCAGCAGGGAGGTGACTCTCCGAGGACGGGGAGGAGGGAGCCGTGCAGAGGAGCCGGGAAGCAGCAGCAGGACCCGCAGAGCTCCTGATCTCACAATTCCAGGCTGCTCTGGGGGGAAAGGGCCTTAAACCCCACCCAGTGCCACCCCCTGCCGTGGGCAGGGACACCTTCCACCAGCCCAGGTTGCTCCAGCCTGGCCTTGGACACTTCCAGGGATCCAGGGGCAGCCACAGCTTCTCTGGGCAACCTGGGACAGGGCCTTCCCACCCTCACAGCCAGGAATTCCTTCCCAAATTCCCATCTAAATCTCCCCTTTTCCAGTGGGAAGCCATTCCCTGTGTCCTGTCCCTCCATCCCTTGTCCCCAGTCCCTCTGCAGCTCTCCTGGAGCCCCTTTAGGCCCTGCAAGGGGCTCTCAGCTCTCCCTGGAGCCTTCTCTTCTCCAGGCTGGACATTCCCAGCTCTCCCAGCCTGGCTCCAGAGGGTGCAGGCAACGACCGAGAATGTCAGACCTCACGGCATTTTTTGGGGAAAAAAAGCCATTTGGAAGGTCCAAACCTGCAGCCTGGTCGTTTTGGGAGAGCCTTCCCAGTGTGTGGTGGGAATCCAGCCGGGACCCCTGCCTGTGTCCCCACGGAGCCCCCCACCCTTGTCCCACCATCCCTGATGTCACCAGTGCGTGGGGGGGCTTCACCCCCCAAAAGCTGTGTGATCCCATCCCATTCCCAGTCATGAGAATAGTGTAAATAATAAAATAACAGAAAATTATATACATATATATATGCTGTTTTGTATTACATATTATTTTTATTTTCTAATAAATATTTCACAGCCTATGTCTTATATTTTGTATTTAACATGTAATGTCTAATGTATGTATTATATAAAATATGTAATGTTACTCCATATACTATATTTTTATACGATATATTTTATATTTTATATTTATATATTATGATGTTGATATTTTTCCTTCTCCCTAAAGCTTCTCCTGGTCTGTTCTCCCCATTCCCTCTGAGGAGAAGGGCAGGGAAAGCCCTGATCGCTGCTGGAAAAGCAAATCCTGCAATTCCCTGCACTCCCAGCAGCTTTTCCTGCAGTGACAGTGTCCACGGGGCCCTGGCTGGCTTGGAAAATGGGATGTGGAGCCCTTGGAGAGCCCAGTAGGAGTCCCTGTGTCCCTCCTGAGCTCTGTCACCTCCTGTGTCCAACTCAAGCAGCCAGGAGTTATTTAATTTGATTTTCTTTAAATTTACTTTACTTTTACTTTATTTTTCTATTGTATTCTATTGAATTGTACTGAATTACACTTTAACCCACTCTATTCTCTTTTTTTATTTTTATTTACTATTTTTTTTGTTGTTCTATTCTATTCGCTGTATTTTATTTTTTATTTTTATTTATTATATTTCATTTTGTTTTGTTCTATTCCATTCTACTGCATTTCACTTTGTTCTATCCTGCTCCGTTTTATTTTAGTTTATTCTATTTTGTTTCATTTCCCTTTGTTTTATCCTCTTCTATTCTTTTTTCCTTTTAGAAAATTTTCTTTTACTTCCTTTTATTTCCTATTGTTTTATTTGATTCCTATTGTATTTATTTTATTGTATTTTATTTTATTTTACCTCCCCCCGTTACACAACGAGCCCCTGAGATCCCCCCGGGTTTCTCTCCCGCTGCTCTTCCCTTTCCTCGGGTCCCCCGCCCTGGACCCACCTCCTTCCATCCCGCCCTCCCCGCAGTGGGAGGAAGGCAGGGGAGCGTCACCTCACCTGCTCCCTCGCACCTGGAATGTCATCCCAAATGTCACTGAGCTTGGAACGTCGGAACTCATCGCGCCAGGGATTCGGCACCGGCCGAGCACACGGATGTGGACACGGACAAGCTCCCAGACCGGGGCCTTGGGATGGGGTCACGCCTCCCACGTCCCCCTGAGCCCCCCAGTTCCCTGGTGCCAGGCGGGGGGTGGGAGGCAGCGCATGGAGATGGGAACAAACGTGGCAACACGGCACCACCCGGAGCCCACGGCACCACCCGGAGCCCACAGCACCACCCGGAGCCCTTGGCATCGGCTCTGGACATGCGATGCCTGTGCCAGGGCACACTGGGAGCCACCAGCCCCTCTCCCAGCAGCCCATCCTGTGCCAAGAGTGCGGTTTTCCATGTCTATCGGCACCGGGATGGAGCACATGAAGGATTTGATCCTGGAATCCTGTGCCGTGATCTTGGGGAGCGCCGGAGCCTGGGCCCCTTCTCCATCACCCGGCACACAGGAGTGGGGATGCTACTCCCCATCCCTTCCCCTCCTCAAACACCCCCCAGCTCCAAGGCGAGTGGTTTCCAGGCAGTTAATCCCGACGGAGACCCTTCCCCAGCAGGCCGAGCCCCCTGCACACCCTGGGGATGGAAAGGCAAAGGGTGGGAGCTCCTCATCCCACGGCGCTCGGTGATCCCGGGAGCTGGGGAGGGTCTGGTCCAGTTACAACCCTCACACTTCCCTATCCATCACCCATCATCCATCACCCATCCATCACCCATCCATCACCCATCCATCACCCATCCATCACCCACCCATTCCAGCCGGGGGGATCAGACCGTGCCCTCCCCTCTTTCCCACTCGAGTTTTCCATCCTCCTGCGGGCTCGGGGCTGAGCCGCACCGGGACGTCGCTCCGGAGCCAGCAGGGTTTGCCGGTGGGATCCCGACGCCCCCATCCCTGCCCACCCAGCTCCCAGGCAGCGGGATGTCCACCAGCACCCGCTCCGGCAGGGCAGTATTCCCCAAAACACTGGAGCTCCCCATCCTCCGGGCGCTCGGCGGCCAAACGGCCAAACGGGCAGGGCTGGGCCGTGTTGGGGTTTTTGGCGGTGTTTGTTTTCGGTGGCCCTGCCCCGGCGCTGCCCCGGCGCTGACCCCGGAGCCGTCACGCGCCCCACGCTCACGTGTGGCCCCCGGAGCCGCCATCCCACGCTATTCCCGGCTCCCGAGCGGGGCCATTTCCTCGCCGGGATTAGCTCCCCGTCGCCATCAGCTGACACCCACCGCGGCGCGGGGCACCCTGGGACCGGGCCTGACACGCCACCATCGTGTCTGGCACCTTCCTCCTCCTCCTCCTCCTCCCTCCGTTCCCGGTGGCACACGGTGTAAGCCGGGATTGCTGCCTGAAGCCACGGCTTTTGGAATGGCTCCGTGAGCCCTCTGCCTCTCCCGGGGATGGATCCATCCATCTGCTCCCCCTCCAGCCCCTCTGGGCCCTGACACCACCTGGGGACACCCCACTGTGCCACCACCCCAAACCCTCTGCCATCGCCCGGGAAGGGCACATTTGGGAATGTGGTTCCAGCCACATGGAGCTCCACCTGCGCCGTGGGGACAGCCAAGGTGGGAATTGTCCCCAGTCCACCAGGAACTGGCTGTGCCCTTGGCCAGGACCTCATCCCAGCCCCTTCCCCTCCACTGATCCAAAATCCCATTCAAAAATGTCCTGCTTCTGCTCCAAAATTTGGGATATTTTCTACTTCACAGCTGGGGAACCTCCCGGGTCCTCTGGCACCCTCTGGAAATGGGAAATTTGGATGAAGGAGCAGGGAGGGAGATCAGGTTTGGGTGGGGGCTCTGCAGGCAGGTCTGGTGGGGTGACACATCCTCCCCCACCCAGCCTGGGGGCCCCAGGGCGAAGTGACCCCCAGGGACCACCCTCGGACACACCGAAACTGGGCAGAGGCAACTGCTGGTCTTGGAGGCACCAGCAAAGCCTGGAGGGTGAATTCCCTTGTTTCCTGGGGCTTTAGGAAGCGCTGGGACGGGTGGGAGAGACTGCCCTGGCAGGGACACCCCCCACCCACTCAGAGGGTGTGGGTGGGTGTTTGGGCCTTTGGGGTTCCTGCCCCAGCATCGGGACCAGCACCAAAACCAGCATCCAAACCAATTTCCACCACTTTTAGGAAAGTATTTAAATCATGTCCATTTGGAGGATGCTGAGGAAGCCCTGGAGATCTCCTGCGTCCTCGAGAACCGAGTTTTTCCACCACAAATTCTGAAATTTGGGCATATTTTTGACCGCAAACGCTCGACACTAAAAATCCCCGTGAATTATTTCCCGTTCATTTCCATCAGTCACTTCAGTCGGTGCCAGCTGAGCTCGGGGAGCTGCAGAGGCACCCAGGCATTGTGGGGTACCCCATACCCAGCTCCTCCTGGGGCAGCTGTCCCGTGGCAGAGCCCAATGTCCCGGGGGTCCCTTTGTCCCCGCTCTCTCCTCTTTGGAGGTGTTCCCCAATCCCCACTGAGAGGCCGTTGCTCACGGCCCAAACCCACTTCTCCAGCTCCCTTTTGGCACCCAAATGTCCCGAAGGTGCATTCCCGAGGATCAGGGTGGCTGTGCCAGCCCGGTCCTGCCCCTGTGGGGTCCCACTGGGAGCCCAGGTTCGTTGCCCCCCGGGCAGGGCCCCGCGGCCCCGGGGTGACCCCCGCCATGTCCCCGCCGTGAGGAGGGGCCGGGATTAGCGGGGCCACGTGGGCTGGTTCACTCCACAGACGTGCTCTGACGCAGGCTGGCAGGTGGGAAGGGCACCCAGCCGCTCCCAGGGTGGCCCTGGGCATCGCCGGTGGGCAACGGGACACGGGAACCCCTCCCTTCCCACTGCCTGCCGTGCCCGGGTCCGGCCTGGCAGCCACTGAACCCACGTTCAGTGGGATCACTCGGGCTGAGTCCCCCACGGCCACCCATGCCCAAGGTTTTGGCAGCAGGACACTGTCCCCAGATCCTGTCCCCACGTCCCCTGGAGTATTCCAGATCCCTCGAGGAGGTGGGCCAGAGAACTGCTCCAGGGAAACAGGGCGGGCTCCTGCTCCACGGGCCAGTCCAGTCCTTCCGGAAAATACCCACCAGGAGAGATGGAGGGAGAGAAGGATGCAGGGATGGATGGAGGGACGGATGGAGGGATGGATGGAGGCCTCCTCAGAAGGGAACCACTGAATCATAGAATTCCAAACTGGTTTGGGTTGGAAGGGACCTTAAAGCTCTTGTTCCATGGGCTCCTCCCACTATCCCAGGCGGCTCTAAGCCCCATCCAACCTGGCCTTGGACGCTTCCAGGGATCCAGGGGCAGCCACAAATTTCTTGGAAATTCATTCCAGTCCCTCATGGCCCTCACAGGGAGGAATTCCTTCCCCACATCCCACCTAACCCTGCCCTCTGGCAGTTTAAAAATCACCTGTTGGCCCAGAGATGTGGCAACGGGGGCTGAGGACGAGGAGGGGACACTCCTGGTGTGGGTCCCTTCAGCCTCCACCGTGTCCCAGGGCAGGCAGAGACGGGGATCAGGGGGTGCTCAGGTCCAAGGCGACTCCCACCTCCTCCTCCTGCCCTCGGCTTCCCTGCCCCTCTCCCTGGGAGAGGAATCCTGTGCCAGCACCACCCCCTGCTCCCTTGTTCTCTCGCTGCAGGGACTGCGAGTTGTTAACCTGAGGTGAGATTAATTTTTAACAGCATCATCTTAATTACCAGGCTATAAATAGAGCCTCCCGCCCCTCCTCTGCCTCAGCTGCTCCTCACACATGTTTTGCTCCATGCTGGGGGGTCACAGGATGCTCCAGGGGGTGCTGGGGCAGTGACGAAGCTGCAGGAGCCCAACTTCCTCCAGGATGGCCCAGGAGATTGTCCCCAGGAAGGTCTGGATCGAGCCCATCCCAGCCAGGGGAACTCCAGGGGAGTCCCATGGACGTGCCAGCAGCCAGGCAGGAATCATGGAATCACTGAATCATTTACATTGGAAAAGCCCTCTAAGGTCATCGGGTGCAACATTCCCCCAGCACTGCCAAGGCCAGCACTAACCCGTGTCCCCAAGTGCCACATCCACATGGATTTTAAATCCCTGCAGGAATGGGGACCCCACCAGTGCCCTGGGCAGCTCTGCCAGGGCTGGACAGCCCTTTGCAGGAAGGAATTTTTCCAATATCCAACCCGACCCTTTCCTGGAAGTGCCACACTGACCCCTCCACACTCTGTGTCCCATCCCAGAATCTCCCAGGAGTTCCCAGCAGTGCTCCCGGGCACGAGCTCCTCGACTGGGCCAGCCCTGCCCCCGCGAAGCCGCAGCCCTTGGGAAGGGAGGAGCTGTCTCCTGGCGCCGGGACAAGGCTCAGAGCGGGTGCCCAGCCCTTGTCCGAGGTGTCCCAGCCCTGTCCCCGCTCTAAGGAGGGCAGGGAGAGCTGGAAAACACACCGGGTCACTTGAACCTGAGCCTGGCTTTGAACTCCTGACCCAGAGAGCAAATCCCCTCAGCCAGTCCATCCCATCCCTCCTGACAAGGGATTTGTGGGAATTATCCCCCTGTGCCATCCCCCCGGGGTCCTTGTGCCTGCCCTGCCTGGCGCTTTCTATCCCTTAATGACACTAAGAAGGGGCACTTTTCCCCCGATGACTCGGGTCGAGTCTCCTGGAGAAAGCCGGATGTAGGGACACACGGACACGGCTGCTCTCTGGATTTGGGATGGGCTGGGGCAGCGCCTCACCAGCTCATCCCGTGGACCTGAGGGCTCGCCCGGGATGCAGCCGCCGGCACCTCCACATCTCCGGGAAAATATTCTCCAGTGAAAATATTCTCCGGGTTAATTAAACCCTTTTAACGCTAATTATGCCCATGGATAAATTAGGAAAAGCACAGAGGCCGTTGGGAGAACAGGTACAGGATCCCTGGAGGGAGGAGGTGAATTCCCTGGGCAGGCAGAAGCATCCTGCCAGAGCACGAGTGGCTCCGAAATTCCCTTCCTTTCCCTGGATGATCCTCCCCTCTCCCCTGGGTGATCCCCTCTCCTTGGAGTGATCCCCCTCTTCCCTGAGTGATCCCCCTCTCCCTGGATGATCCTTCCCTCTTCCCTGGGTGATCCTTTTATTATTTTAGGCAGCCCCGTGTCTCCCTTGGGTGACTCCCCCTCTCCTCCGGCTGATTCGCCCTCTCCTCTGAGCAATTCCCTCTTTCCCTGGCTGATCCCTCTCTCCCCTGGATGATCCCCCCTCACTTCTGGGTGATTCCTGTCTCCCCTGGCTGATCCCCTTCTCCCCTGGCTGATCCCCCCCTCTCCTCTGGCTGATCCCCCCCTCTCCTCTGGCTGATCTCCCCCTCTCCTCTGGCTGATCCCCCACCCTGGGGGTGGATCCAGGTTCAAGAAAGGCGGAATTGCCTCCTTCCCAACCCGTCCTGGCTCCCCCTGCACGGGCAGCGAGGTCCTCCTGCCTCGAAGTCTGCGGAACAGCAGGATCAGGTGGCCGAGAAGTGAACTGAGAGCCCAAAAAAGGCCCTTGCCCTGGCTGGCGGGGTGTCTCCGGGTGCCGCCGGGGATGCTGGGCTGCCGCTCTCCGGCTGCGCTGACATCGCGTCTCTTCCCATCTCGTCACAGGGTCTGCAGCAGTCCCTCCTCGCAGGGATGAATCATTCCGTCCCCCTCGCAACATTCCCAGGCACAAAAACCCCCATTCCCGGTGGCCCCTTCCTTCGTCCCTCCCGTGCTGGGACACGAGGGGTTCCCATCTCACCCAGGGGTCCCGGCACAGAGAAAAACCAGGAGCAGGTTCCTGACCTTGGAATCAAAATATAACCCAGTGAGGGGTCGGGTGGGATCCGTCCTGCTGTCCCAGCCTCCAGTGCCAACCAAAAAACAGCCAGGAGGTGCTGCTGCTTGGGACCTTCCACCGAAACACCTAATCAATTAATTAAGCCATTAAATCGTGAGCGGCCCTAAATCCCAGGAGCTGCTTTGGAATACCGCTGGGAGGGAAATCAACGGAAGCACCCAAAACACTCGGATTGCTGCAGAAGTTGGATTTATCCCTGTCTGAGCTGACGGGTGGGTGAGCTGCGTGGGACGGGAGGGGCTGGTGGTGACTATCCCTCTCCGGGCCATATCCAGATGGGACCAGCGCCCTCCAGACCCAAGGGGTCTTGGAAAACTTGGTCACCCAGCTCTTGGAATGCCTGGGGCAACCTGTCAGCCAGGAACAGCGAGGGACTGGGGCGGGAGGACACCTGAGTGTGCAGAGAGCCTGAACCCATCACCGAGGGGGCTGCACCCCACTGAGGGAGAGCGGGAGGGAGCCGGGCAGGGGGCCTGAAACGATGATCCCTGGGGATGGCAGTGGCTGGGGAGGGACTGGCAGCCCGGGGGGAGCCGGGAAGGTACAACTGGGAACTGGCTGCAGGGAAGGAAATGGTGTGAAAAGCACAGAAAGGGATTAAAAAAGACAGAGCTGAAGGAGAAAAGAGGGTGCGGGAAGGAGGGAGGGGAGGAGACAGTCCGGCCCACGGAGAGGGGGGGGATTTTCTCACCGGGGGATGAAGGCAGCAATGAGGCACCAAACAGTGGGAAAGGAGGAGAACCCAGTCCCTGTGGAGAGGCTGTGCCTGGGCTGTGGCAGCGGTCCCCTGCCCATGTCCCTTGTCCCCCCATGGCACAGGGACAAAACTCTTCCCCCCATGTGGCATGGCCAAGCCCACCCCTGTCCATCCCAGCTCCATGGAGCTGGCACTGGGACCCTGGGAAGAGCGGCCCCAGGAAGAGGGACCGTGACCAGGAGACAAAGCCCTTTCCCTGGCATGGCATGGCCTAGCCCACCTGTGTCACTCCCAGCTCCGTGGAGGTGACACTGGAACACCAGAAAGAGGGATCCTGGGAAGAGGGAGCTCAGGAAGTGGGATCCCACACTGGCTGCCCGTGCTGGGGACACAAAGCTTTTCCCATCATGGCATGACCAAGCCCACCCTTGGTACTCCTGGCTCCGTGGAGGTGACGCTGGGACCCTGGGAAGAGGGACCCCATGAAGAGGGACCCTTATGCAGTGCCCAGCTCACTGGGAAGCTTTGTTCCTACTGTCCATAGCCTTTCCCAGCCCCATGGAGGTTCCACTGGGACCCTGGGAGACAGATCTCAAAAAGAGAGACCCCAAGAAGACGCAGCCCATGCCAGGGAGACAAAGCTCTTCCCGCAGTGTGGCACGGCCCAGCCCTCCTGTGACCCTCCCTGCTCCACGGAGGTGGCACTGGGAGCCTGGGAAGAGGGACCCCTGAAAGAGGGACTCCAGGAAGAGGGACCCCTCACCAGCTGCCTGTGCCGGGGACACGAAGCTCTTCCCTTGGCATGGCACGGCCAAGCCCACCCGTGTCACTCCCAGCTCCATGGAGGTGACACTGGCACCCTGGGCAGAGGGATCCCAGGGAGCAGGGACACTCTGCTCCTAACTATGGCACAGCCACCAAAAAATCCTCCCGCTCCAAATCCTCTTCCTTACCAAAACCCACCCGTTCTGCCACCAAAAAACCCCCAAGAATTATTTTTGCTCCCCACAGCTCGGCTCCCCCTCGCACAGGCAGTGCCAGGACAACACACACCCAGTGCCAGAACAGCCCACAGCAGCACAGTCCCCCCAAAATCAGCCCACTTGGCACATAACGGGAGCCTGGAGCCATGGGCTTGGCTGCTGACACCCGGGACGGGTTTGTTCCACAAAAGAGTTGGAAAAATTGGAATTATTGCCCGTGTGAATCGATGGAACTGTGTCACCATCTCCCGCTGCGCCGGACTGGGCAGGGAAGGGGCGGACCTGGCTGTTCTGCACTGCAGTATTGTTGTTGTTGTTGTTATTATTATTATTATTATTTTATTTAATTTATTAATTATTATTACCCTTTTGTCATAAATTTCTGAGCCCAAACCATCCCAGCCCCACCAGACGCACCAACCTCGGCGCACGGCACAGCCTCCCCCGCTCTGCTCGCCTGCATCTCCCCGCATCAGAGCGGGGGAAAGCCGGGAAAATCCCTCCCCGTCACCAAAGATCTGCACGGGGAGATGATGGAGAAGAGATGCCAGGCCACTGTTCCACAGGGAAAATCCCCACGGGATCCCCATCCCGCTGGGACTGGGGAGCGGCGGGTGCAGGGTCTGTGCAGGACCCACTGGCTCAGACACAGCCCGACCCCCACGGCACCCACGACGTGCCCCCCTGCTCACCCACCCCACTGTGGGTGCTGCCTGAGGACCTCGGCTCCCCACTGGCACCCTCCTGCTCCTCTTCCCCGCTTTCACAGGACCGTGGAATGGTTTGGGTTGGAAGGGCCCGTAAAGCCCACCCAGTTGGACCCAGGGACACCTTCCACCAGCCCAGCTGGATCCAAGCCCCGTCCAGCCCTCTGCCGGACCCTCCGGGGTGTTGCTGCCTGTCGGGGGGTCCCTGCAGACCCCCCAGAGCTGCCCCTTGTGTCCCCACCCCTAAACCAGCCAATCCTTGGGCTTGGGAGCAAGGGATGGAGGAGATCCGTCCCCCTGGAGCAGCGCAGTGTCCCCCCATCCCTCACCCAAACTCCGGCCAGTGCCTTTCCCCCGCTCCAGCCCCCCGCGGGATTGGGGCCCGTGGCCACTGGGACGGCCCGGCCCGGGCGAGCCCCCGAGCCTTACCTGGGTCTCGGAGAGGTTGAGCTGCCGCGCTAACTCCGTCCTCTCCCTGCCCACCACGTACTGGCAGCGCTGGAATTCCAGCTCCAGGCGGTAGAGCTGCTCCGCCGTGAAGGACGTCCGTGTCCGCTTGGGCCGGTCCAGGTCCAGCCCCTTGGGCAGCACGATCTCCCGGATCGTCCCTTTGGCATCTGCAGGGGGAGCGGGAAAAGCCATCAGGAAAAAACATCTCCAGGGACTGGTGGAACTGGTCCAAAAAGCCCAGTTGGTGGGGGAGGAAAAGTTAATTAAATTGAATTAAAGACCGGCTGCATCGTCAGGGCTGGTGCCGCCCGGAGTGCCGGGGCTGGATGGCAGAATATCCATGAAAATCCCACAAGCTGGAGCTAAACAGGCCCTATCCCATAGTTTGGTTCTCCCCTCTGGCACCAAATGCTGCAAAATTATAAATATCCAGGGAACAGCAACAAATCTCCATAAATTATGTTTTTTTAAGACATAAATAGAAACCATAAAGTTTTTCAGGAAAGCAGAACATTTCATTCCGGAAATAACAGCTGGGAAAGCCAGGAGCAAAAAGAAGATTTATACCAAGGAAGAATTCGAATTAAAGGTTTGTTTAATTAAAAATATATGTTATTTTTTGTTTCTATCCTTCCTCGGGAATACTGGGAAAATTTAGCTCTGCTACAATTCCCTTCCCTCCAGAATTATTCTCACTGAAGGAATATTTCCTTGGAAAGCAGCAGCTCCCAGTTTGGGACAGTTTGCTATTAAAGGACCAGTCTGGGAAGTGCTGTGGCCATGAGCTGCTGCAGCAGTGAATTTTACAAGGTTGGGAAAGGTTGAGACTATCCAGGGAAACAAAAGCTGGAGGGTTTAACTCCCACGTCGGCTCCATCCACGCCGTGGGATGTGGCTCGTGGCCACTCCGAGGGAGCCACCGTGGCTTTACTTCCCCCTGGCAAAGGACCAGCTCTCCCAAAAAATCCACAGAGCCCCGAGCGCCAGGAGCCCAGCTCCGAGGGCTGTGCCGTGGCACTGGTGGTGCCCCCAGCTGTGGCATCAGGAATTAGAATGAGCCTTGGAAATCACCCGCCAGGTCCTGCCAGACCCCAAACCCCCCGTGCTGACCCTCCTCGAGCTCCAGTAACACCAGTGGCAAACGGGTTTGGGAGAGCCGTGGCGGCAGAGCTCCCTGTTTCTGCCCAGCAGCTTTTCCAGAGGGTTAAAAACCAGCCTTGGAAGTCACTCCAGGGAAGCAGCCCCGTGCCGGGCCCTGATTTTGGGGCACTGGTTCCCAACCCAGAGGGTCCCCAGCAGCCCTGGCTGGAGGTCACCGGCTTTTCCTCCCTCCTGCTGACTCGGACGGGAAGGGATTAGAAAAGTGCTGGGGCAGGGAGAGGGAAAATAGCCAGGAGAAACCTGGGAAGGGCTGATGGAGATGGCATAGGGATGGCAGAGCTTGGGTGGGGATGGTGGAGCTGGAATGGGGATGTCAGAGCTGGAATGAGGATGGCAGAGCTGGGGTGGGGATGGCAGGGCTGGGGT
>VZRE01002969.1:3117-50420 GCA_013396775.1 Cephalopterus ornatus
GGCGGTTGCGGCCATGCGGCGGCGGGCGCGGTGCCGTGATGGCGGCGCGGAGGTGAGCGGGGCCGCGCTCCTCCTCCGGCCTTTGGCCGTGCGGGGCCGGCCCCGGGGGGGGCTCTGCGGGGCGGCCGGCACCGCCGGGGTGTCCCGTACGCCCGGCCCAGGCCTGCTGGTGCTGGCACCGCCCGGAGCGCAGTTACGGGGTCTGGCCGGGCCGGCAGCTGCTCTGCGGGGGTTTGATGTTATCGGCGCCTTTTCGGGCGTCACAGCTCGCGTGTCTTGTGTGTACAACATCATGTTATGTGTGTTTTACTCCCTGGGCACTGTACAGATTCTTGGCTTTTTTTCCCTGGAATTTAGGCTTTACTTAAACTAGGTATTTATTAAGGGTCTTATTGCAGAGCCTTAATACTTATCAAGTCCTAATGTTATTAATTATTTTTACAAAGAACTTCGGGTGCCTTTCAATATATAAGATGTCTTCATCTTTTCCTTCAGCATCCTTTTACTGGAGGGGGATTTTTGAGGAAGTCGCCGCAGCTGTGATGTATTTGGTACCTCCAGCAAATGTTGGCTTCCCCACCCCTCGGAGCATTCTGGAAACTGGAGAAAGCTTTTTATTTAATTTTGGTTTTTTTCACACTTAGGGAACAGCTGTTAGGTAATAGCAGAACTTAGCTGTCACGTAACAGCTGCTTTGGTACCTCAGCTGACGCTGCTTTCTAAGTTTTATTAAAATAAAACTATGTAGTTCGAAGTTATTTCAAAATAACCTAGACTTTTTTTTTTTTTTCCAAAATGGCAAGTGTTACATTTTTAATCAAGGTGTTATGATGATGACAAAAACTTCTTAAGACCTCGTGAGATAGAGGGTAAAACTGACTTATCTGTATGATAAGTCCAACAAATTTTTGAAATATTCGTTCATTTCATCCACAGTGGTGTTTTCATGGATCTATTTTTTTGTTTAAAAAAAAATTAGTAATTAAAAAAGTACATTCTAACTTGCTCTTATGATTTTAATGCTTGTTTATTTTTTTTTCTTCTAGATAAGGAGCCCATCATAAGTCTGAGACTGCTCTAGTACAATCTCCAGACTTTGTCACCTTTCCTAGTGAATGTTCTTATCTTCTAGAAAAGTGAGTGTGTTTAAGAAAAAAGCCTCCTTGATGATGTATTGTCTTAAACTTTAATGCTTTCTCTCAGAAGAAAATTAATAGAGAAACCTCCCTTGTGTTTATTAACTTCTGTGGAAATTTAGAATGTTGTCTAAAAGTGTTGTTTTATTAGATGCATTTGTATAATAATCTCTGTAACATCATTTGTGGTATTTTTGCTCAGCCTGTGTTCAGAGTTATCAGTGATCCTTGATTTTTACCTCACTGAAAATACGTGGATTGCTTATAGTAACGGGCATTTTGTTGCTGTAGGTATACAGAGATATTTATACCTCTGTCTTTAAGCTCATGGTTAAATCTTGCCTTTTCTACTCAGCTGAGGTTGAGCCATAGATAGATTTTCAATGTGGTTTTGTCTTTGAAGTCAGTCTGTTTAAAATTCTGGTTTGTAGCTTGAAAAAAACCCCAAAACCCTACCCGTGGTGATGTTTCCATATGAATCCTCATCAGTCGCTTTTCCCCCCTCCCCCCGTGATTCTGATGCAATAAGCTTTTGGTGTTGCTGGGAGCGTGTGTGGACGTGTGTGGACGTGTGCCCCGTGGTTCCTGGGCGCTGCTCTGCCTGTGCAGTGCCCCGGGGGTAGCAGTGGGCCGACAGTGACACTGTGGTTTTTGCGTGGAACCTGTCACCCGTGAGCAGCTTCCACAGCCCGGTCACAGTCACAGCCCAGACCTCCGCCCTGCCTCAGCTGGTTGGAGGTGCCGTGCGTTTGGCGGCTGGACCAGTCTCCCAAACCTCTGCGGTTAGCACTGAATTGGGAGGGCTGAGCTTGATCTCAGTAAACCCTGCAGACCCTCGGTCCTCAGGTCAGCTGGCTTGCAGGGGAGAAGCTTTAAGGCTGAATTCATTTATCGTCTCCGTTGTCTCTGCGATCAAATTACTGAGAAATGACATGGCCTAATTAGTGTTTCAAGGAAGGATGATGAAAACTCTCCTACACAGTGTAACTCGCTGTGCTAAGGCTGGTTGTTACCTTTTTTTAAAGGTTCTTATCCTTTTAAAAACACATCCAGGCCATGTCCACATGTTCCTTGGCAGCCCGTGACTCGTCCTCCAGCTCCTGTGTCACCTGTGCACCAGGTTGGGGGATTTTCAATAATAATAATAGTGTGATAGTGATAATCTGGGTTTCTTAGTGGAGAGAGTGGTCTGTCATTAATACAGAAAGGTTGACTGTTGGAACTGGTCTGGAGGTTTCATTTTGGGGCACATTTTTTTTTATCTGGGCTCAATGCATTGAGCTGGCAATTTCTGTATTTAAGTAAATCTTTTGGAACTTCAGCACCGTGTCAGCTGTAACTGGAAGTATTATCTTGGTGCATTTGCATTTGTTGCTGCTCATGGTTAGTATTTACAAATCTGAGTGGATCAGAAGACTCAGTCCTTGTGCCATCGTGTGTAATTCTGCAGTGCTGAGTGGAGCTTGAGTGCTCAGTTCCTTCTGGTGTGAGTGCTCAGGAGCAGCAGCACTGAAGGTAGAGGTGGGAGAACCTGTTTATTCTGTGCAGTCATTTGTTACAATCTTCATAACCAGTTTTCTCTTAGGGAACTCCTGTCTTAAATCTTTATTCCCCACAGCTTTTGCTTCCTACTTGCTGTGCATTTTCTTGAAATCTGAGCCCTTTGAATGTTGCAGCAGGTCTGGAACACCACACAGCTCCGGTGTGTGTTCCCTATCGTGTTGAGAATTCTCCTCCCTGTGTTACTTACACATTATTTTGCTTGTAGTGATTTTCATTGACTTGGCATTCTTCAGAATTTGAGAATGGCTTTGGGCTCTCTCTGGTGGCCAAAACCCCATCAAATAAAGAAAGACTTCAGGAAATGGCCGGCAAGAAGTAGTCCTTCGTGGCTTAGGTCTGATATACATACAAAACTAGGAAGAGGTTGTGGTTTTGCTGGTATCTGTAAGTTAGAGCTTTTCAAGATTCACAGCTGAGGTCTTGCAGGTTTTTTCTCATCTGTTTGAATTCTTCCCACATGTTGATCTTTCTCAGCTGTGCTATTTGCAGTCTGGCAGCTTTTAGGGGCATCTGAGAATGGTGGCCTGGCCTGATGGAAAAGTGCTGCTTTAAACACTTAAGTGGTGGGAGTAGATGTACAGTGGAAAGGAGCCTTTTCTTAATTCCTACACTTGAAGTAAGGCTGGTGCTGGAGGGTCAGTTTGAACTTGGAAACTGTTTTCCTGAAGAAAAAAACCCAAACGTGTAACCAAGAACTAATTTGCCCTTTGACTGTTTTCTGTAGGAAACAGAAATGAAAGAATAATAAAAAGTGAACAGCCATAGTCAAATGAATGGAGAGTCCTTTTCCTGTTCCAGATCTTTGGTCAAAATTAGGCTTTTTTTAGGTTAGAGTGGTTGCTTCCATGTCTACACTGCATGAAACTCTTCAGAAAACTGAGCTGTGGTTTGGTGGCATGGATTTGTAAGACATTAAGTTGTATTTGTGCAGTTACTTTTTCTCCCCTCTGTTCAATATGTATTTTCTTTTCTCTCCTTGGACATTGCTGGGAAAGGATGGTTCAACAAGTTCCAGAAAACATAAGTTTTCCAAATGAGGAAGAGAAGATATTAAAGCTCTGGAAAAATCTGAATTGTTTCCAAGAATGCCTAAAGCAGTCGAAGAACAGACCTAGGTAAGGATCTGTTCACAGCTGTAGCAGCTCTGTGTGACAGTGCAGGGTTGGCTTGGCTGTAATTCTTTCCTGTGCCTTGTTTCTGTGAGCAGCAGCTGCTCCCTTTGCCCCTGGCTCGTGCTGCTGTCTTGCCACTGCCCCTTAGATTTCACTTTGTGAAGCGCCAGCAGTGTTCAAACAGTGGTAATTAACCTGTAATTTCCCCGCTTGGTGGGTTTGTAAAAGAAATGTGCAGGGAAGCAAGGGCAGCTCTTTGCCATGTGTGCCAGCTGTGGAGCTGTAGGAATCTTGGTGGAACTGGCAGTGAGGAGGAACTGAATTGGAATGTCGCCTCTAGTTCCTCTGCCAGTGTGACACCTGATAATGGAAGAGGAAGAGACTGGTGTTGTCCTAGTAAGACATAAGAATCAAAAGCTACATTTCGACTTGCCCTGTTTGGAGGCAGTGTTTGCTTCAGTTAAGACTGTTTTCTGTTGCAGGTTTAACTTCTATGACGGCCCCCCGTTTGCTACTGGGCTCCCCCACTATGGCCACATCCTTGCGGGAACCATCAAAGACATAGTGACCAGATTTGCTCATCAGAGTGGTTTTCATGTTGACAGAAGGTTTGGCTGGGATTGCCATGGCTTACCTGTGGTACGTGTCATAACTCTGCCCACAGATAGGTCTGTGGGTTCCTCTTTCCATGTTGTTACCTGCTTGTCAGTCACGTTTCTGTTGCTCTTATATATTTTTTTAAAAGAGAAATGCAAGTTCCGTGGCCACCGTGTTGCTCTGGGTTTTGTGTGTGGCCATTTCAGGAGCTTCCTCCTGGTCACCTGGACTTGGTTCATTGCTATAAATATGTATGTATTTGGTACATTTTTCAGAAATTTTTTTTTGTTCATTTTTCTAAAGGTAGTATAAAAACAATTACACCAGGGCAAACCTTTGAAATCCCTGTGTAGTTCAGGTGCAGCGCTCATGAAAGCATCTCGAAAGGATAAAGCTGGCCCTTTAGCCTCATTAGAATGCATAGAACATAAATTATCCAGAGAAATCCTGAGAGCTTTTGATAACAGGGTGGGTGCTTTGTTTTGGTTGTCTCAATGCTCCCAGGAATATGAGATTGACAAGACTTTGGGCATTAAAGGGCCCGAGGATGTGGCGAAGATGGGGATTGAATCCTACAACAACCAGTGCAGAGGGATTGTGATGAGATATGCCAAGGAGTGGGAGGTAAGTGAAGGCACAGTCCGTGTTCTGATGGACTTTTCTAAATGGATGTGTGCAGAAGTTTTTCAGGTAAGGCGAACTTCATCCTTCTATTTGATTCTGAGCCTAAATCTCCTATCTTTAAGCTTCTGTGTGTTCCTCACTTGTGATCTTGAAAGGGGAACGGAAAGAGCACCGCTGTGGCTCAGAACAGAGACTGCTCTGGTGTCAAAGGAAGGTGATTTGCAGGTTACCTGGAGCTCAAAGGGTCTAATGAGATACACTGAACAAATAATAGATACCTTGAGCATTGTCTCTTTCTCTGTGCCTTCCCTTCTGTAGAAAATTGAAAGATCTGACTTTGGTTTTCAAGTGGAGCCAATGAAATAAAGCATATTAACCTCCCTGCTTTTCTGCTCTCCCTTTCCCAGTCATTTTAATGGCAGAGTGTAGGGAGTAGCTCGTGTTTTTGGAAGGAGAGAAGTCCTAGCATCTGATTTTGTGTCACAATAGGTGTGGGTAAACCCTCAGTCTTCCCAGAGAATACTGGTGTAAACTTTGCATCCCGTGACTTTAGGGAGAGCATTGTTCTGTGCAGACTTCTGTGGTTGGAGAGCTGTTCGAAGTAGGTGGGTTAGATATTTTTTTTAAAGAAATGCACAGTTGTTTTTTTTCTAATTTAGAATGATACTCCTCCTGCACATGGAACCTGATGCTCCTTATTTTCATCCTTAGCAGTGTGGCCAGAATAAAGTTCGTTCAGCCCAGAACTCTGTATTTGCTCTCAGTGGGACGTGTGTGTGAAAGGATGACTCTTTTCCATGGTTTTCTGGAGCTGAGGAGTGCCCAGGTGCTTTCTTGGCTGTGCCTCTGTTTTACAGTGCCAGCCTGCAGTAACAAGTGCCAAAGGAAGGATGGAACAACAGGCCATGTTTTTTTCAGCCTTTATGCCACAAGGCCTTCTTAAGCCAAAGAATTTTTATTTTCTTCCCCCTAGTTTACAACCCCTGGCATTTTTTTATTCCTCCTGGACTTTTATCTATTTACATTTTGAGTTTAGATACGCTGATGGCTTCTGAAGAGTCTGTATCAGGGCATTCTTATATGCAGTTTGAAGAGCTGTAGTTCTTCTTTAATATGCTTTCCAATAAATGTTTACCTTCACCAGCAGGTTTTTTTCCTTTTTCTCGGCAGAACAGCCCTAATTATTTGGTTTTATTTCCTGCAGCAGCCGTTCTACTTCATCACACTCCTCTGTATGTTTTCTAGTCCTGATGTACTTCTTTTCATCAAAATAGCGATTTCTTGTTTGAGTATCACTTGCTTCTTGCACTTGGGAGCATTTTGAGGTTATAGCCAATATCTGGAGAAATTAGAGCTGTGTTTGGTAGAAGAGCTGTGGCCTGAGTCTTGGGCAGTGGCTGGATGAAAAGCACAGGGGTTGTACATTTGAAAAAAAAAAAAAAATCTTTACACTGTGAAATTTTGTATTTCAAAACCATTGTTCATGATTCTTTTTGCTTCTGGAAATAAAAATAACAAGATATCTCCTCTCTCCTTGTCGTGGTTTAACCCCAGCTGGCAGCCAAGTACCACACAGTCCCTCACTCCCCCCTGTCTCGGAGGGGAAGAGAATTGGAAAAAACAATGAAAACTCTTGGGTGGGGATAAGAACAGCTTAATTGAAACAATATAAAATACTATAACAATGCTGCTGAGAATAATAATTGTAATGAAAAGGAAAAGGAGGAATAAAACCCAAAAAAACCCAAGTGATGCCCAGTACAGTTTCTGACCCCTTCCCAGCCTGTCTCTGCTCAGTGGCTGGGGGCAAGTCCCCCCGATTTCCTGGCCAAGTCCCCCTGATTCCTATACTGGGCATGACATTTTGGACCACTTTGGATCAGCTGTCCTGGCTGTGCTCCCACCCTGCTCCCTGTGCAGTTCCTCGCTGGCATAGTGGGACACTGAGAATGCCTTGCTTGGGGTGAGCACTACTCAGCAGCAACTAAACCACTAGTGTGTTACCAACATTATTCCCATACCGATTCCATAAGATACTGTATCAACTCTGAGAAAGAAAATTAACTCTATCCCAGCCAAACCCAGAAGTTTTGTTTTCCACAGTTGTTCCTTTGGACTTGCTGTGTCTTCAGAGGGTGGTGTTTTTGCAGTGCTGATCAGTCTTAATATGTTGGATTGACTTTATATTTTGTTTTGTTTGTAAATTTGTGCATGTATAGGTGTGTATTTCCACGCACAGATGTATATTTTAGATTCTTAATAAAAAATGAAATTTGTTTAAATCTTTTGACTTGTAATAAATTCAAATGTATTGGAATAGTGCTAGGAGAGGAATAGCCAACACTCCTGTTACATACAGTGTTTATTTTCTGTCTGGAGTGACTAGCAAATGTTTGAGCCTTATGGAAAAAATATAAAAGGTTTCTTGGCTGCGTAAGGTCTTCCAGTGCTGAGACCAGACAGAATGCTCCAGCTTTGTAGATCCTTGTGGTAATCAGAGTGGCTTAAAGGTCAGAATCAAAAGTGATCTATTGCAGGAGCTCAGGTGTCTTGAGAGAAGGAATCTGCATTGTGCTCCCTGTGCTGCTGCACTGGTCAGTGTGGGCTGTGGCCGAGGCTGTCAGGACAGGTGTCTCTGGGTTGGCTCTTGGCAGAGACAGGGATTTCTTTGGAGAGCTGTGAAATCAGCAGAGTCCCACATTCCAAGTGAATCCCATAGCTGGCTTGTTACTCATTCCAGCCCATCCTCTGTGCCCATGGACGTGACCATAGTGTGTGCTGAGACAGGGACCGACACCTGTCATTCCTGTGGCCCTTGGCAGCCCTCCCGTGGCTTTGGGAAGTCCAAGAAGGCAGTTGGCCTTGGAATAGTTTAATAACTTGTCACGTATCGGTTTTCTTTCAGCATTTCCTTGTCTTCAAGTTACATCATGCTTTCATGTAAGTGAAAGCTGATAGACTTCATGTTCTGGATTTTGACTGTCTCTGCAACAAGTAGTTTTAAAAATAGAAGCGAGACCACTGTAATGAAAAGCGATTTTCAGGCATTTGAACCTTGGCTGAACCTTGAATGATCCACCATCTCTATCTGATGAATGATCCTCATGATCTACCATTTCTGCTGTGTTGAGCACATTTGCCTGTTGTGTGACCTTGGTTCCAAACAATTATGGTTTCATTCCTTCCTTATTTTTGCCTGTTTAAATACACTGTTTGGAACTATTATCAGGCTAACATATTTCTTAGATGTGTTTCATTAATATGGGACAAACACTGCACTTGAAAATCCATCTGTTTTACAGAATAAATGTTGGTAATGTGCCATGATCTTGGATGTTGAGGTGCCTTTCAATCTCTGTGTTTGTGTCTTAACAGTTCAGTGTTACCAGATTAGGACGCTGGATTGATTTTGAAAATGATTATAAGACTCTTTATCCCGAGTTCATGGAGACTGTGTGGTAAGTCACTTAGATGCATTGTATGCTTTGAAACGTTAAAAAGACTTCAATTATTGCAAACATGCGTTGGTCCGTTTATCACTAGAACTGTTCTGAAATGTGCCAAATGCAGATGAACATCAGGCAGTCTAAAATATCTTGATGCCTAAGTGAGGGAATTTACTGGCCTACTTTTTTCTTCTTCAGGATAGCAAGGTTTTTCAAATTAAAGTACACCAATACTGATTTTAGTGAGCCCTGAAATCTTACTGCTCCATGTCAACTTCAAAGCAATTCTGAAGATCTATTAATAATGTTCCTGACTTGGTTTAGGAAATTACATTCTATCTCTGCATTCTTGATGTTCTTCACGCTGTCAGCTGCAAATGGGCAAATTATCCAAGCTCAGTTTAGCTCCAAACCTCATCTTCAAGCCTGAATGTAGAGGCTGTGAATCTGCTGTTATCTTTTCCCTTGGCAGCACAGTTTGACAACTGTCTTGGACTCCTGGTGCAGAGTTAAGTAAAGTTTGGGTATTTTGGCAATATGCTCAGGGTGCCTGTTGGAATTTCAAAAGACAAGACAATGTTACAGGTTAAGGAGAATCAAGTTGGCCCAACACAGTGAAGAAATGGCAGCTTTGAGCCCTTTGGGTGATAGAACTACAAGGTGAATTGCAGGGAGAGGTTTAGCAGAGTATGTGCTGACAAAAAGCCATTGAAAGTCAAATTATATGCATATTAAACTATTTTTGTATGCATAGTCTTTAGTATTAGTTTTCCTAATAACTTGTGTGATTAGTTACATACAGTCAGATAAAGGATTGACAGACCTTCTTGATGTCCCTGAAGCCACTGGAAAGGGCAGAAGTGCCAGGGAATTTTCAGTGAGCATTGAAAAGATGGTGGGAAGGCAGCAGATGTTCGACTAACTCAGCTGAAGAAACCCTGCATAATTACAAAGCAAAAACTGACAAGAAACCTTTATTTTGTAAGTTATAAAAATACTTAGTGGTACCTCAAATCCTGTTTACCAGGCATCTTAAAGAAACAAACCTGACTCGAGCAAGCTGCAGGGTCTCTCTCAACAGCCCAAGCCTTTTTTTTGTTTTGTTTTGGTTTTTTGTTTGTTTTTGTTTTTATTTCTTTTCCACTTCTGAAAGACCATTTCTAGTCTTTCACTTGTGTTACAGAGGCTACCTCTCCTAATGATTGCTTTGCTACAGACTTTTAAAGTATAAACTTTAGATCTGAAGCCTCAAAGGTAAGAGATTTTAGGAAGTATGTAGGTGGACCACCTCTTAATTTTGTTGTTTGTTTTCTTCCTGTTGCTATTAAGTTTCCATGTAGTCATGTAATGAAATAAATTTTTGAGAGTCTTTTTTTAAAAATTTGGGTTTTTGGAAAGTCTGTAAGATGTGGAGGGACTGTGGCAGTGATGCCACTGCCAGTTTGCTCTCGAGCAGAAGAGGAGGTGAAACCACTCGTGTTTGCAGAGTGGATGGAGGAGGGGAATGGGAAAGAAACGTGGGATACCTGTTTGAGGAGTAGGGGGGATAATGCTTAAAGAGAGCCCTGTAAATGTAATAACAGCAGTGCTTTTGACAGGGCAATGCACAGTTTCTGAAAAATAGAAGAAAAATCAGATAATTACCTAGACAATCATCAGACCGAGAATGTGTTACTGAAGTTACTCTGTATATCCATTAGGAGTGTTCCTTTGAGCTGTAGCTTCTAGCATGCTTCTCTTCTAATTGATTCTTTTATAATGGGTTTGTTGGAAATGACTGCTTTGTAAGCATTTTGGTGATGTGTCATATGATGGCTGAGTAGACTGAATTTTCAGCCTGCTAAATTTTGACTTACAACAGAACATCCATCAATAAAATTGGCAGAATATTTCAACATTGGTATCATTAGCAGATGATACTGCAGTGGTTTCTTATGTAAAGATGTTCACATATTAAATAACTTAAGAAGAACTTTCAAGTTCTAATTCTGTAGAATTTGTGTCTCTGACCCTTCATCCTGCTCAGACCTCAATGCAAATGTGTCCTTCACTGAAACACTGCAGTGAGAATGATGTTCTTGAGCTGGCCTGGAACAAACATACAATATATTCCTAGTTTTTTTTGTGTAACTCATGAGACCCATACAGTGAAATTGAGCAGTTTAGTGTGAGCGTAAACTTCTTACTGATCTAAAGTTGGTCAGAAAGAAACACATGGGCTTTGGGGAAAAGAACAACTAGTAAATTATTGTCTTCACTGCTGTCTTGTTACACAGTTCTTAGCCTGGGTGTGAGTTTGCCCCTCGGGAGCAGTTCTCCTGGGCACGAGGGAACAGCCCGTAGAATGCTGAGGGGATGAGGGGATGGCTGTGCTCTCAGAGCTGGGGGTGGTGCCCAGGGCTCTGACTTTGCTCCCCTGCACAGCTGAAGGGTTGGTTGAGCAGATTCCTGTCACCATCTAGTGCCCAAATTAGCAATTGCGGACTGAGCTTAATTTTGTTTTAAAGACAGTTGTCAGCTCCACTGAGTGACAGAGCCCTGGGAGGAGGTGCCAGGTGCCAGTGTGAGGGGAGAGATGGACCTCTGGAATCACAGCCTGCCTTCCCTGAGCCTGGCCCAACAGGCACACAGGGCATGTGAGGGGGAGGATTCCCTATCATCTCTCCGTCTTACTGAACACAGTGACTAAAGGGATATGGGACAATGACAAGGTCCTGCCTGGCACAGCAGATGTCTCCTCTCTGGCTGCCCCACCCTCCCAGGTGCCCTTTGCAATAGGTGTGAGGCTCTGCAGTGCAGCTGAACAATGAGGGTGATGATTCATGGAGCAGGGAGGTGTCACTGGGGCTACGGCAGTCTCTTCTCCCAAGGAGCAAGCTATAGGACAAGAAGACATGGCCTCAAGTTGCACCAGGGGAGGTTTAGATCATTTTTTTTTGTAATATTTTATTATTGTAGGGATTGTCAAGCACTGGAAGAAGCTCCCAGAGAAGTGGCTGAGCCACCATCCCTGGAGGGAGTTAAGATGTGTGGCTGTGGCACTTGGGGACATGTGCTAGTGGTGACCTTGGCAGTGCTGGGCTGAAGGGCGGACTGTGATCTTACAGATCTTTTCCAACATAAACAGTTCAGTGATTCTGTGACTTGCATGGTGTGAAACCACAGTAGAAACACTTCTTAAGTACTTCTGTACCTGAAGAAGATACGCTTGAGTTGTTTTGTGTGGTAAGAACTTTGTATTGTGGCAGTGCACCAAAAACTCTGTGCTTTGTGGAAGCACAGCCAGAATGGAGCATCCTTTGCTGATGGGGCTTTTTGTTTGTTCCTTGCACTGAACCCATCTCAGTTGTTCCAGGTTTACTTTTCCTTTTAGGGAGGTTATTAAGAGGGCACTTCCTGAACCTTTGGACTTGCAGTGCTGTGCTTGAATTTATTTTTTTTTTTGTAGCATCAGACTCAGGGTGCCACTTCTGAGGTGCAGCTGAAGAGGTTGTAGGTAGCTCCTGGAACAGGAACATTTGCCTTGGGTTGCTTGACTCGCTTTGTGTAGCTTTGTTTTTGTTCTGGGATGACATTTTGTTCATGTTCCATGTTCTCCAGATGAGCCCTGTCAGTAAATTCAGTGCCTTTAACCCTACTCAGTGAGAGGATGAATGGGGACACCCCACTGAGAGGACTGGGTTGGTGTAAAGATCCAAGATTTCTCTTTTCTGTGTAAGCAGTAAAAGTTATTTTTCCTGCATGTGGAGTTTATTCAGCACTGAACCAGAATAATTTCAGAACAAAAGCTCTCCGGGTCCTAATAGAAATCGCCAATGCTTTTTGTATATTTATGTTCCTTAGAGTCTGTAATTCGTTCTCTAGAGAGATACTGGTCATAAGAAATCTGGTTTGTCCATTTTTTTACTAGCTACCTGCTTTTTTCCCCCCTTACTTTTATTTTCTAGATGCATTGAGTGCTCTAGTCTCCTTGTTGTCCTCTCACTGTTCCAGTCCCTGTTGTTGTAACTCCTTATCTCCCTTTTGAAGGAAGAATACACTATACTCCTGTGGATGATCTTTGGGATAAGTTTAGCAACAGTTTTATTTATTTAAATTTTCTCTGTACAGGTATTTTGCGCTTTTGGATTGATTCATAAACTTTCAACACGCTGATCCAAAGATTACAGCTTGGAGGTTAGACCTGGAGCAGGATGATCTCTGTGTGCTGGGATTTTAAAGCTTTCACTGGTAGTGGAACATGAAGTTTGACAACTTCTGTACTTGAGAATTCCTGGGCCTTGGAATAAATGCTTTTTCTGACTTTCTTAAGAAGGTGTCTTTCAAAGATACTATTTAAAGACAGGCTGTGTTTGTTACTGGAATTCGTGTTCCACTTAGGCTTTTTTGACTCATGTCCAGTGTTTTTTTGAGTACTTTTTCGTGTTTTGTTTGTATGGTTTTTTGTCCCCTAGATTCTGTTTTTTATGGTTGCTTTCTTTTTGATTTGATGTTGTCTTTAAAGTAATTTTAACTAGTTCCAGAAAAACCTTTTTCCTCCAAAACTCTGCTGCTTTTGGTGCTGTTAGGATGGAGTCAGCTTGCTGAACTGTTGTAGGTGACAGGGCTTGTTCCATAGGGAGGTGTTTGTGGCTGGGTTTATTTGGTAAGTCTATAGAGGCTATAAAATTGTCCTTTTATCTTGCTGTGAAATGATGTGAGGTTGCACAGCAATAATTCAGTTCATTTATCTATAGTACTGTGGATATGTTGCAATCACACACCTCTACATCCAGCTGTCATCATGCTCTGCCCACCTTATTTTCAGTCTTTGTCAGTAACTGAGTTTACAGTTCCTGGGTGTTTTTCTTTAAAAAGAAAAAAAAAAAAAGGGAGAAAAGCACTTTATGTGTTTGAAAATAATTGGTCAGTGTTAGTAACTAGTACTTCAGTTTTCTGGAAATCTCAGAATTCTCAAGCCCTTAGAAAACCCTTAGATACTGATCATTGCAAACAGAGCCACCTGATCCCCCAAAGGAATGGCACTAAGAACTTGTGAGGCTCTAAGATCAAATCCTTCTCTTTGATGTGAGGTTTTTGAGAAGTGCAACTTGCTTTTGCATCTGCTGAAGGAAACTGAGAGATGTTGGATTTCGTGTGGGTTGCAAGGGTTGTTTTGAGTGTTGCACTGACTGATTCAGTATCTTTTGGAAGCAAAATCTCCCTCTGTAGGAGTTTTATTATTTCCATGGGGTGTTTGCCTGGTGTGTATGTGACTTGGATGAACAAATATTGTAGGAAGGTTCGAGTTTCTTGGACGTTATTCCTGTGGAGAGAGGAACTCAGTCTTGGAACCAGTTGCATCATCCCTTCCTGGCACTTCAGTAACAACAAACTGTTTCCAAGTTGTGTCATTCCTTTTGGAAGTTAAACATTCCTTACATCTTTGGGGACCAGATTCTCTATTAACAAGAGGCTGAAATGTTCATCTTGAGTTCACCTTTCCCCAAAGTGCATTTTGCAGTAAAGAAGTGTGTCAGTGCTGCTCCCACAGCCAAGAGGATGCAACTAAATTTATTTACATTTGAGAAATTCAGCAGAAATAGAGGAATAGGGTTTGATTTCTCACTTTTGTGAGTGAACATTTTCTTTCTCACTAGAAAGGAGTTCTGTGGTTTCCCTAAGTTACTGGTTTTTTTTGTTTTGGTTTTTTTCTCTTTTTTTTTTTTTCTTTTTTTTTGTGTTTTTTTGTTGTTGTTGTTGTTGTTTTTTGTTTTGTTTTTTTTTAGGAAGCACTGCAGTTTCAGTTTTGGATTGCAAACCTGGTGCCCCTTTCTTGCAAAGTGCCAACATTTTGCAAACATAAGGGTTAAAACATGTTTTGATAGGTTATTGTCTAAAATATCATGTTGAATTTTTAAGCAAGTGTGACTCTTATTATCAGAATCAGGTTCCTCTTTAGCAGGTGCTGTGTTTTGGGTGGGCAGTGCTGCAGGAAGCCCTTTGGGGATCATCTCCTGTGCAGGTCTGATGGTCACACACCAACAGCTCTCAGAGGTGATTCTGTTAAGGAAAGCAATTAGATGTTTTCTGAGATAACAGGAGAGCTTTTATTGTAATGATGATGAACGCTATGGCATCAAGCAGCAGTCTGACCTCAGTGGTAATTCTGTTTATTCCATTGGAATGGCTTTCTGAGGGGAGAGGTTATAATAGACTGCAAATGAGTGTTAGTTTGGAGCTGTGAGGAGCTCTGGAGAGGTTTGGAAGCCCATCTCTGCTCTGCAGTGCACAGCTGGAGCCCTCAGTTTGCAATGGGATGCGATTGCCACAGGAGGGAGATGCTGGCCTGGGTTGGGAGCTTGGCAGCTCCATGAAGTGCTCACCTTTCCTGAGCAGCTCCCTGAGATTAGTTATATTTACAACTGAATTAAATATTCAGTGTTGCTCTGAGTAGCTTTCTTCGATGCTGTTAGTAGGCAGTGCTCTGTAGAAAGTATAGTGGAGCTTTTTTCTATAGGTATTTTAGTTACTGTTTTTGAAAGGCAAATAGAACACCTTCAGTAGGAATGCTGTCACTTGTCACAGCGTGCATTAATTATGCTCTGAGGTGGTAAGCATGCATTTAAACTTATTTCTTTAACTCCCACAAAGACTTCTGCAGTTAGCCAGCTCAAATATATATGCTGAAAGCTGATGAAACTGTGTTCAGAGATCATTTTTATGATTTATATTTATAAAAGTTCAAGTTTATCAACTTAAAATCTCAGTTGTGAAAAAGATGCACTCACTGCTATGTTCCAGAGTTGGGTGGGGGTCAGGCAGCCATAACCTGCCTGTGGGTGACATTTCTTACTTGAACACGGTGACTTTGGAGTTGTGTGTGTAAGGTCAGGCACCTTTGCAGTGCACAGCCCTGGGAGACCTCTGGAGTTGGCTCCTCTGTGGGACAGGGTCTCTGAGGCCTCTTCCATCTCAGACTTCAGATCATGCAGTCTTTCTGATGTTACTGACAGCTCACAGGGAATTTTTGACTTTTACTGGAGGCCCGTGGATGAATCTGAGGGGTTGCACATCTTTTCCATAGAACAGTCTGTATTTTCTTCAGCTGCCTAATCTGCAGAGTAATAATTATTCTGATTAAGGCAGCGTGTGACTTCCATGTCAGCAAGCCAGGGCATGTCTTTTGATATTCTTATTTTAGGCTACAGATAAAATCAGTGCAATAGTCTACTTGTGTTTTTCGTTGAAGGTTATAATTTCAAACATAGGAGGCAAGACACTGGCTGAAATATTCCCAAGCACAAAATGACAGCCTGCAGAAAAAAGTGCTGCTTGCCAGGACGGGGTTGGTTGCTTAGCAATGAGCTATTTATCTGCAGAGGGACCCAGAAAAGGGATCAGAGTGGTTTGAAAACACAGTTGGAATAAAGGAGCTTTTAAAGCCAGCAGAGTTTTAACAATTTGAATGTGGAGTTGTAAAATGATGAGACTCTGCAGAAGCTCTGGTTTGCGAGTTGGGTTTGGTGTGATTATTTAAGGCTTGCCCTGTCCTGCCTTAGAGCCTGCAGGCTGTACCAGTAAGTTTGCAAGTCAGTGAGAGCTGATAAGCTGATAAATGTTAGTGATCCTTTAGTAAACCCTGCAGCGTTCAAGTTTTGTCTGTCACATGGACATTGGAGGAGTTGCTGTGTGAAGTATGTTTCTCTTCCAGCTTCTGTCCATCTTGAGCGTTGCCTCAATTTGTCATATTGTAATATGAAGTGCTGTCTTAGTTATTTCAAGGAAACATAAGGATCCAAATAAGCCACAGGCTGTATTCAAGATTTCTTAAACAGATTTAAAGCTTAATGTAAGACTGATCTTGGAGAGGAACCGAGTCCAGAGGAGAACATTAAATCGTGGGACCATAAAATTGAGTTCATGTTTTTGATGGTTATCTGTGCCCCCTTGTGAAAAATGCTCTTCTGATTGTCAGGATGTACTCAGGGTGGGTGGCAGGTGTCTTTGACCTGTATCTGCCTCTCTTCTGTAGCACTGCTTGCTGTAGTAGGTCCTTAGAATCATGTGATAAGTGAGCAGCCATGTCACTACACATTTGTTCTCTAAATTATAACTGATTTCAGCCTTGTGAATAGTTCAGATTTCAGGTGATCTTTGTGTTAAAGGAATCTGAGAAAGATTAGTCAGCAATATGGATTTGTGTTTCATCTAAATACTTTGTGCTGTGCAGCCAGTGCACAGAATACCAAGCTTCTAGAATCAGCTAAAGCTAAAAATGTGCCAGAAATACAGTTGCAATCAATTATCTCTTTCCTTTTGACTTGCAAATACTGTCTTGAGTTGATGATTGTTTAAAGAAGTTGTCCTTTATAAGGAAACTCCAGCTAGAGCAGCAACCCTGTTCTGCAGTTTATTTATTAAATGTGAAACACAGAGTGCCATTCCTTGTTCCTTGTGTTCCTCCAGGTGGGTTTTCAAGCAGCTGTATGACAAAGGACTGGTGTATAGAGGTGTTAAGGTCATGCCTTTCTCAACTGCCTGCAACACCCCACTGTCCAACTTTGAGTCCCACCAGAATTACAAGGTGAGTCAGTGTATGTGTGCATTATGTGTTGTAATCATATTTCTCTACTGTCTTCAGTTTGGATTTGAAAAGCTTTAATGCTTGCTTGGTAGTACCTAAGCAAGTCATTATACTCCAAATTGCTAGTAAAAATGGAGGTAAATGGATTAGTTTTTATCATGTTTTGCTGGATTTGTTTGGATCACTTGATCTGAGCCTTTTTGCCTGTTCTTGATTACAACTTACAGATGTTTAAAGTACACACTTTGTTTTATTCTGGGAAATTACTCCCTCACGGGGCTCTCAGGGTGAGTATTACACTGTGTTGGGCTTTATGCTAAATTTTTAGAGGAGAGCTGCAGCTGTCCCTGTCTGTGCAGATCTGAAAAGAGGAGGGAGTTGAGATCTTCTGTGAGGGGATTAATAACTGATGTCAAAGATGTGTAGCAGTAGGATAATGGCTCTTCTAAGAATTATTAATTTAGACTGGGAAATTCCAGGCAATGTTTTACCTAATATAATGTATGGTTTACTGGGATATATAAAATGTTCCTTTAAAAGTGAATTACTAGATATAAAGTAAGTGCAGCTTCTTGTTTGAAGTTACTCATGTTCACGGATGTGAAGGCAGAACTTGTGTCCCAGTTGTCCAGATTTCATGTTAGGTTGTGGATAAAGGTTTTGCATCCTTTCCAGTCCTGACCCGGGCTTCCATATCCTTCTGTCATAAATCTTTCACTTCTATTGTTGCAGCAGAGAACTAGCACAGATTGTACATCTGGTCTCTTTTACATCTTGCCTAAAAACAAGGCCAGTGTGCTGACCAAAAATAGCGTTTTTAAAACAAATGTTTAAATAGAGTTGTAGGACAATGCAGCCCACAGATAATGGAGCTTTCAGTATTGCTGAGGGGTGTTTGTACCGAAGAATAAAGAGTTTGTGATTTATCGAAGTGAGATTTGCAAAGATATTTTGGTATTTGTGACTGTCTGATAAATGAAGTAATTATTTTGCTTGTCCCTATTAACTGACATTTCGTATGGGCTCAGATTAATGACATTTGGTTAGAACATATGTGTGCCCCTTTTCTGTAGAGCTAAAGGTCTTCCCTTTTCTTGAGTCTTAATGAAATATTTAGATGCTGTTTCTTACTCTAGAACCAGTAGAGTGTGTGGTGGGGGTGCTCCTCTGCCACTTCATGCAAAAATTATCTTTCTTATCTGCTGGAAGGAACATTTGCAGACTGAAATGCTGAGGGCCATGAGCTGGCAGGGTTTGTTCTTGCTGAGCACAGTCTTTTTGGGGTGTAAGGCAGCTGCTGGCTTTGTCACTGTGGAAATCAGCCTTTAGCTTCTGCTTATTGATCCTCTGGGAATTTGGACGTAGATCAGCAGCAATAGGACACAAGAAACGTGTTTAGAAGCAGAGTTAGGTGTCTCATGTACATTTGAGTAAAGTGTGTCAGCAGCTTGTGTTACATTGAACTGAAGAAGTGCTGTCTTAGAGTTGTAACAGATAAGACACTATACAGTGCCATTACCTGGCGGCCTGGATGTTATTTTTTTATTGTTTACCTGTTGTTTTCGTCTACCTGATCAACTTGGTGTCCCGAAAATGAAGTGAGTGGCCTGCAGTGCTGCTGCACGTCGGGGGAGAGCTCGATCTTCGCCCGGTATTGAGCACAGTCCATGGGTTATGTAATATTTACGTTTCACTGTTGACTGCACCAGATGTTCACAGAAAATTCCCTCTGGAGCAGCCCTTAGCTCAGACATAAATAGCTGCCCGTCCCATGATGCCATTAACTGTTCCATGATGCTGGATGGAAACCAGAGCTCCTCGCACGAGACGTGCTGAGGCGACAGCACCCCTTCGTGTGGGCAGGGCCTGTGTGCATGGTACCCTTTTTCTGTTTGGCATTTAAAATGAACAGTGGAAATTTCACATTTGCAGGATTAGGCTTGCTCTTACAATCAGCTTTTCGTAATAGGTGAAATGTGAAGCGACTGAATAGGGTTGTACAGGGCTGAAGGAAAAGTTGTTTTCGGGGCATTGTTTTGACTCATTTGAAGGTGAAGTTTTATAGAGTAGGTCTCCTTTGCTGAGATTTTTTACTCTTAAATATTTGAAATACTCTTGTTTTTAAGTATCTCAGACTTTCCCTCCCCAGTTAACAACAGTGAATCATTTTATGTGATACCTGTTCTTCCTAATCACTGACTGTAGAGGAACATGTGGAAAAGGCTTTCTGTGGCAGTATCCAAGAAACTGCTGATTTTCTTAATGTTTGAAGTTGATTCTAAACTTTTAAAAAGGGATTATAAGAGGTACCTGAGGGAACTAGCACTCAGTTCTCTTGGGTGTTTTGGCAGTGAATTCCCAAAATCTCAGTGCTAATCCGTTTTTAACCCTGTAGCCTTGCTGGACTGGCAGTCTGCACTGATGTAACAGAGGAACTGACTGGTGCTCTCTTCTGGCTTTCTGATGCTGCCACTTCACCCCCTCCCACCACAGTGATGAATGAGGCCAGTTGCAGGATGGGTGTGGGTGGATGGCAGTAGTAGTTACTACGTCTTAGATTTGCATTTTCTCACTAATACAGGCAGAATTTTTTGCCTCTCTTTTTTTAACCTTTGGCTTTATCTTGTTTTTCAGGATGTTCAAGATCCTTCAGTGACTGTGAGCTTCCCACTGGAAGAAGATGCCAGTGTTTCTCTGGTTGCTTGGACCACTACTCCCTGGACCTTGCCCAGCAATTTGGCCCTTTGTGTTAATCCAGAACTGCAATATGTGAAAGTGAGAGGCAAGTGTTAGCTGAAGGTGACATAGGATAAACACTTCTTCCTTCGATGCCTGCCAATATGTACTTATGTTTTGTATTTTGGACTGTTTTATGCTAAATTGGTAGCACTTTGGGGCTGTATCAATGTTAATTTGAAGGATGAGATTTGTTTCGTATGTGGCTGATTTCTGACTGCTGTGCCCTTGTTATTTTACAGGCATTGTGAGGACTGTTCCTTAAAAAATATTGATAGGTGACATAAAGAATAAGAGAGACAGGGAAGTGTGACTGGATGTCCATGGCTGTTTTTCCTCTCTTCCTTTCTTGGGGCTCAGACTCATGAACAACTTACTGCTCTGTGGCAGCTGAGTTGCAGTAACTGAACATCTCTGCACATGACAGACCCAAGATGGCACATCCTGGTCTCAGCCTGACTGGAATGTCTCTTTTTAGCACAGATGTAAGGCAGGGTATTTTCTCTGGTTTCCAGTATACGAGTACATTTGCCTGAGTGCCTTGGCTCACTCATGGCCCAGTTGGTTGTGCCTGGCTGAACAGGTTGTACAGGGAGGTGATCTCCTGCAGGAGAGCACCAGCACTTCAGGAATTGTGTGCAAGGACCATTTAAGGTGCCTAAACAATATAGGCTGTTGCTTTCCTTGTTGCTGCTTCAAAGGAGTTTGCCAGGGTTTGCAATTCCATTTTTTTCCAGTTGGCAGTGGAGTATGTTATGGTAGTGTCTTCCTTTTCACTTTGAAAAGGAATAGATTTTATCCCTAAAATGCAGTTGTCTTTAATTATACCTTCATCTACAAACACACCTCCCTTTTTTTTAAATTTAAATAAAATACTAGGTAGGAACTTCCAGTTCCAACATAACCATGTGTATCTAGTGTGGGCCTAAGGTGATGTTAAACATAAATTTGTGCAGGCCTTTACAGTGAACTCCATGTGTTTGGATTTTCTTTCTTTTAAGGGAACTAAATATATTTCATTTTTCAAAATTTTTAATGTAACTTTGGTCATCTGACAAAGAATTGCTGAGTAGTTTCAGAAATAGCACCAACACCTGCCTGAGATGCTGAGTTCTTGGGTTTGGATGTCTGTGGCCACTGCTGTGGGACAGTGACCCTTATTAAGTTTGCAGGGTAGCAGTCTGAATAAAATTTGTCATTGAAGTTAAAAAATCAGGATGTTTTTTCTGAGTGGAAAATGAGTTTCCTTCATAACATTGAAATTTTTTTTTTGTCATGTACTTCCTCTGTAACGAAATCCAATCATGTAATTGACTGGAAGAGCAGATCTCAGAAAGGCGGCTTGGAATTCAATTGTTACCCCCAATGTCCACTTAATAATATTGATTTTATGTAGTAATTGTCCATCTTCCAATTGTTTCCCTCTGCTTCAGTTACAAATAATGGAACTTTTCAATTGCTTTTTTTGTTTGGCTCAGTGATAGTAGACAAGATGGGGTATTTCTGTCTCCGGAACAGCAAAACACACTGAAAATCAGTGGACTGGCTTTCGTCCTGCAGCTTCTGTTTAAACTGAACTTTTGGAAAGTGTTCCTTAAAGTCACTGACTGGGGAAGGAGTATCTGGAAAGTAATGGTGGATCAGCAGGATTATTCTGGGCAATTTTATAGCTGCACTGATACCATCTTGCATATATTGAAAAGTTTCATAATGGTGCAAATGAGGGGATTAAATCGAGATTTGTGTAACTCTGTTTTATTTGATATTCTAGATAATGCCACAGGGAAGATTTATGTTTTGATGGAATCCAGGCTGATAGCACTATACAAATCTGACAGTGAATATGAGATACTTGACAGGCAAGTCCATAAGTTATTACACTTGCTAACTTTCAGTGTTTTCCTGGGTCAAAAGTTAAACATTTGAAGAAGATGGATTTCCCTGCACGTGTATTTCTTGCAAAAATCTGTAAGAGATTGAAATTTACTGGAACAAATAGTTTTGGATGTGAGTCTACAAATAGGATAAAAGTTTCCATAGCTCTCTTAGACCCAATACACATACTGGCTTCTCTTAAACCTTTTGTATAAAACATCAGCCTGTTAAACAGGTGAAATACAACTTATGTTTATTTGCTCTCTTTAGTCAGTCCTATGCAATAGGCAAACAAACCAACCCCAACAAAACCTCACACAACCACAATAAAAAAGAATTGTACGCTACGGAATTTTAAGAATAACATCATTTCTTCACTGGCATCAGCTATTTTTATTTTTATCTTTTTAATGAAGCAATTGAAAGCTTTAAAAAGGAGGTTATGTCTTACTTTAGCTAAGCAATTGCATGTGGTCATTGCATGAGGGAAATAGCTGGAATGTTTAAGATGTTGCCTACTCTCATGGCTTATATTGTGATAGTTGAATAATTATTATTTTATAATTCTGCATTGATTTCTCTCACCCCCAACTGAATCTTGATCTCTCACTTACTGTGTCACAATTTAATCTGTGCTCAGTTTATAAAGATGATTTTCAGTGCTCTCATTCTTCAGGATTGGCTGAACTTCCCATCTCCATAGTTTTGTTTTTTTTTTCCTCCCTTCTGAGTCATCATTGAATAGTGTCAGTGTTATGATAATCCTGCCAGGATACCACTGGAAATTTTCTTTTGGTCTGATACCGAATTAACAACTTCTTCTTTTGAAGTGATGGTATATCCAGCAGTTCAAGTATTTGTGTGTGTCAGAATGAGATGTCAAAATGTTAAAATTCTTATTAACATTCAGATTTAAATCTTACCTGCTTGCCTGCTATCCAAGCTGGTTAGTCTGCCTAAAAAATGTGACTTATTCTTGACAAATTCATATTGTGTGTTCTTTAGCACTTCGCTTTTTAAAAACTACTCAATTACCTGAAGTTGAATGAGGTTATTAGAGGAGTCTGCCTGGTTTTTAGGTCCATCAGTACTGCAAGTCCATTATGAAATACAGGTATTGTATTCTTTTCCAGGCTTTTGAAACTTCTTCAGGCTGTCTAAAGACTGAGCCTTCTACCAAACCCACTCTTTTATCTTAAGTACTTTTTAATGCATTTCCTTTAGACTTTAAAAAAAAAAAAAAAAAAAAAAATCAGTACACTACATTCAGACCNGCTGGCTGTATTAAATTGTTGATCTGTTGTGTTTTGATTCCAAATCATTCTTTTAATGGAATACAACAAATTTACCTTTGGTCTGGTTGCAGTCATTCTGTATCCAGGAAAGCACTGAATAATTTTGGCCTTTTTTGGTGTAGTGTTTTTGTCAGAACTGTAAGAACCTGCCCTCTAAGGCAGTCATACACATTTCAGATGTTGTTGCCTGTGTCCCTGGTTAGTTGTATTTCTAACACACTCTCTCCAGTCTTTGATTATTTTTTAAACATGTAATTTTTTTTTACCTCTGCCTATCCAAAAGGCTCCTGGCAATTTTTATTCTCCTTGCAGAGCAGAATATTTTTCTTCTTTCTGTATTAGTGCTACAGTCTTCTCAAGCTGATTTTTTTTTTCCCCTGTTTGTTATGTAATAAATCAGTTCTCTCAAATGTGAATTGTGAGACAATTAGGAGGTAGCTGGTAGTTGTGTGAATCTTTGAAGGATTCACATCTATGAGTATATAAATTCATGGAAGTGAACTTTCCCATTTCTGCTTTGAACTTTTTTTCTTTCTTTAACTCATTTCTAAACTCTCAAGCGGTCAGGCCCTTGAGGGAGAAATTCATGCAACTGTACCAAGTGCCAGGCTGAGGTCAGGGAATGATCTGACTGAAAATGTTGTGTTGGAAATCATCTGAACTTCCTGAGCGCTCTCAGACTTCCCACCCTCCCTCAGACCTGACTTTGCTCTCCCTTTTCCTCCCAGGCTTTGTGTGGGAATTTACTTCCCCATTTCACTGGTGAGGTGGGTTCTACCTTGATCAGGATTCTTTTCAGCTGCTTTGCACAAATGGATTGGTCTGGGTGTATTACCCCAGTTTTGGCCAGGGAGTGGCTTGTTTTATTTAGCAGGGGTAGATATGAAATGATTGATGAGCCTTTTCCTCCCCTTGCATTGCATTTCAGTCCTTTTGCATAGTAGACATTTAATTTCTTTGCACTGTTTCCCCCTGTTGTCTCTCTTTAGATTCTGGAAAATTTGAGTTCTGGACTATCCAGACCGGAGGTTTTTGGTCTCTTGACAGTGAAGAATTACTATAGTGCTGTTAAATGAGTCTTACTAATAACTTAGGTCACAAGAAGGCAGCACTGTACAAGTTTTCATCTTGAAGTCCAGGACTTTAATAAACAAAGTGAAAATCAGGCTGTGATCCACAGCCTTTACCTTTCACTCACTTTGTGTTAAATAAGAATTTAACTGCCCCCTTTTTTTTTTTTTTAAGCCAATTCTAGTGCCTCACGTTCTGCATCTGAGCATTCCCACATCTGTGTGGCTGAGCACTGGGATCCTTTTCTCTCATCTGATCCCGATTAAGCACCTCAAACATTCCTAAGGCTGTTTGTAATATAAAATATATAAACCATCTGCAGAACTGTGGCTTAAAATAGAAGTCTCCCCTTTTCCTAGAGGATATCGTGTGTGCTGAGCTGAGGAGTCATGCTCTTTAACTTGGCATTAAATACTACTGGAGGTCCTTTCTGTGCCGTGAAACAGCTTTGAAGAGTTCCCCACTTTGAAGTAGTCAAATGTTTTATGGTTTGACCATTGTTTGGGAAGTTGTAGATCAAGAAGAGTATAGGGAAGGACCACAGCTGTGACACAGTCAGTTATCCCCATCTATTAGATTAAGTTATGTTTTAGGTAGATTCTTTTTTTCCTGAAATTGGACAATTTTAAGCACTTTCAGGAGAGTTCTGAGCTGCAAATCCCACCCTAATCACTGTCTTTGTTGGCTGTTGTCAGAAGCCTGAAGGGAGCCACATCTACAGCCTCTGTCTATGTCTTACATTTCTTGTCTGGCTCACTTGGTCTCTCAGTTGTCCCTGTCTGTGTTGGATTGTTCTCTGAGATGCCTGTGAAGAGTCTGGATGCTCAGTTTTAGCCTAAGGAATGAGGCATCTGAGCTTTAAAGGCTGCAGTACCCCGTGTCACAACCTTCTGTGCGTATCACCCCAGGAGTTTTGGGTCAGGGCTTGTATAGTTCTGTTGGACATGCTGGCCTAAAGGGCTTTGTTCTTATGAATATTGTGTTTTATCAAGAGGCTTCTTGCCCAGCTTTACCCAAAAGAACTTGTCATTAATGCTTAATTCATCTATTCATTTACATTGCTTGCTTGATGGAAAGTCCATCAGATAGAAGTGTACCTGATGACTATTAGCAAAGATGCATTAAGAGACATTGGGATTTTTTGTCCAAGTCCAAATTGCCGAAGAGGCATAGGAATGGGAAGCAAATATTGAGGGAATACTTCTTCTTCACCTTATGAAATGAAATTCTCTCAGGGATGGGGGAAAAAGTAAATAGGAAAGAAAGCAATTTTTGAGTGGTTAATTTGTTTTCTTGTAACATCTTTTTTCTCAGGTTTCCTGGAATTGCTCTTAAAGGCAAGAAATATAAACCACTCTTTGAATATTTTATTCAGGTAAGATGAACGAGTTTGGTGTTTGTTACAGGATGCAAAGACAAAAATAAAACCCATTCTCAGTATTCCTTGTTTATATAAAAAAATCTTGTGTCCTAATAACAAACTCCAAGTTGTACTGAAGTACTTTAGATGCTAGTTAAAGGTTGAAAAAGAGAATACTTTTTTCTGTATTTTTTTCCTTTAAGTTTTAAATACACCTGGAGTAAGAATTCGGTGATAAATAGAAGTTTGATTTCAGATTGCAGAGAAACTTTCAATACACATTAATAAATAGGCAGTATTCTCTCAACTTCTCATCTGTGGAGCCTATTAAGTCCACAAGTTTTGTCTTCACAAGAGAATGGCTTTGGCTGTGAATAAGTCACAGACATGTCCATGTTTTCATTGAAGAGTTAAAAGCCTTTACTGGAAAACCTGCTGATGGATCAGATTTATATCGATACAGCATTTAAACACTGCATTGAGTTTGGTGTAGTTAATGGCACTAGAGATAGTAGGATATGTAGCAATAGGAGATGGGGGTAGAGAATTTATATATCTTTTTAAACACTCTGATTAGAAATGGATGAAATTATTCCAAGAGAAGAAGTGGATTTACAGCAGTGCTGGCCAAGCAGCTGGTAACTCGTGGAAGGGGTTTGGTCACTTGTGACACCATCTGTTCTGAAGCGTGTGCAGGAGTCGGGGTGAGAAAACCTCTGTAGGGTCTGATACTTCCAGTGAAAAGTCAAACACAGCTGAATCGGAAAAATTGCACTGTGGATGTAAAGGTTTGGAATGGACACATTTTGTGAGTCCTGCTGTAATTGTAAGGAGCAGATGGGCATCTTACCATTTTTTATTTTTTATTTAGAATGGAGGTCTTAAAATACCTCTCCTCAGAACCAGCCAAATCTAATATTTTGTAACATATTTGGTTCAGCTGTGACTGCAGTAATTTTTTTTTTTTACTATTTTTGTATTATGGAGCTGAAATAGCTCTTTATTTTTCATTAGCTATGTACTGAGCACACTGAAAATTGTCGGATCTTCTCTTGGCAATTTTTTTCTGGATATTCTTTTATTTTTATTTGATATTTACCACCCTCTTATTCTCTGGAGGAAATAAGGAAAATGTATAAGAGCAAACTATAAGACTGTAGACTATAAGAGCAGACTTCTTTTTTTTAAAGTTAAGAGGTATAGTGGGCACACAAAAATGCAAGGAGACCTCCTGCACCTTTCTTGGTTGTATCCTCACGTTCAGGAGTGTGTTGTTCTCAGTCTGTTAAGCACAGAAGTATGTGAAGACCTGTGGCTTGGAGAGTAATTGACTTTAAGGCCTTCTAGGGAGGTGTTAGGTTTAATGACATTTGACACTGTTCAAATGGAGGATAGAGTCTGGGTGGCTGGGCTATGGGAAATCATTAAATGTCAGGGATGTCACAATTTACTGTGTCACTTACTTTCAATGCAGCTCTTTAGTCTTGTGTGTGGCTTTTGGCTCTTCTGGGTTCTTAAGAATTCTATTTTGCTATGTGTATATATATATATATATATGAAAACCATCTTTTTGTGTTGCAGTGCAAAGATAAAGGTGCCTTTACTGTGGTGGTAGATGGTTATGTGAAGGAGGAGGAAGGCACAGGTGTTGTACATCAGGCTCCCTATTTCGGTGCTGTGAGTATGAACTACACAACTGCAATGTTAATTTTGTCCCACACGCACATCTTGGCTTTCCATCTCCTGGGGACTGTCTGTCAGGGTGATTGATGTTAAACAGTCTGCCCATTTGCTCCTTACAAATGTAAGAATTCCATGTAGCATTGTCTTCTGAGGTTTTTGTGTCCCTTGATTTTGGTTATTGTTGTGGGGTGTGAAGTGAACTCACTGGTGGATCTTCTGAGTGTCACTGATCTCAGCTTTTCTCAAAGTCTAAAGTTAGAGCTTGGAGAAGGACCGATCTGTGGCACTGATAGTCCAGACTGGCTTTGCTAAGTGATAATTTAGGATGGTAACAGCAGTTCTGTTCAGCGCACTGCCCCTCTTCAGCCTTTCAATGTCATTACTCACTGGGCTTTTAGAGAATGAGAAAATGCTTTCATTGCTTTTGTCCTGAGACTTCATCCCTTGGCGTGAAAGGATTTTGTTGCGCTCCATTCTTTTTTTTCTGCCTTTATTGTCCCTTCCCTCAGTCTGTTCTTTTCAAGGTTGAGAGGAATAATTTTTCATGGATTTAATCATTCCAGTTTTTAGACACATGAATTAAATGCACTACTTTAGGCTTATTGTCCTTTTTGTATTATGTCCTGTCTTCAGCCATTATCCAAAGATGCCCTCAAAAAACTTGCAGTAGAGCTGCCAGTGCCTAGCAATTAGCAATCCCTGGACCATGAGCTCTCTCATAATTTCCAGAAGCTGTTGGCATTAGGAACAGACCTCTTTGTATTCATGTGAAATAGCCCATCCTTTTCCATCCTGCATTTTTCTGAAGGGTACATCCATTGTGGTGACGTTTCCCTTGTCAAGATGAACACTGATAGGAAAAGATGTGCCAGCTTAATGTAGCTGTGAATAAAGAAAATTAGACTGGGCTCTGTTAGCAGTTATAAAGATGGTAACAGGGCAAGCGTCTTAGGGAGTGTAAAGCCTGTCCTACTGCTGCTCCTCAGGCTCTTCCCTATAGCTAAACCTTGGATTTGCCAGAGGGTGAGAGAGCAGAACTTGGTTTTGAGTCAGGAGCTCTTGCTGTAGGAGGTGAAGGAAGGGAAGAAGCTGCCAGTACAGCAAGAGCTCTGGAAGAACCTTTCCCTTGGCTGCTGCGTTGGTGGTTTGCGTGTTTGCACAATACAGTGAAGTTGTTGGAAAGGACGACTGTCCAGTCAGAGCAAGGATTATCTGCCCTCTTTTATTTGATTGTTACAAGTCCACTGGGATTTATAAACAGAGGGGAAAAATACCTTCTCTCTCTTTCTCTCTCTCTCTCCCCTTGGAAGTCAGCAATTACTTTTAAAACCTTTTCATTACAGTAACATGAGAGTATCAGTTAAATGTTCTGCAAAGAAAAAAAGCACATAAAACGTGTTTGTGAGGAAAAAGTACACAGACATCACAAACAGAACTTTGCACTCCTTAGCTAAGGAGAGGTTTGACTTAGTAATGCTTGAAACAAGGACCTGAGTCAACTGGCTGTGCTGCCTTCAGAAGGAAATTGCACAGTCTATGTTGCACTTAAGTGCTGCTGCCTTTTTCTTTTGGGATGCATGTAGTTCAGTGTTGAGAGCCCACAGATGATTTCTGTTCAGAAAGGCTCACAGAGGGTCCTGGTTTAGGTGCAGTAATTCATTGTAGGCTCTGTGTAGGGTAGAGTGTTACAGAGTTGGCATTTTTATATGTTGGCCTTTGGACAAGCTCAGATGAAAGGGCCGTAGTTCATGATGGCAGGCAGGACTGTCTTCCTAATTAATTGGCTTCTCTGCACCTTCCTGTGCTGTTGTATTGAAGGTGAATAGGAAAGGGGTAAGTGGAGCAGGAGGAGAGGGTCAGAGGAGAAGAAATAGAGCACAGTCCTTCACAGGAAGCCTCATAGCTTATCTGTGTTCCTTCCCATCATCACTATAAATAAGTCCCTTTGATAAATGGAGATGGAAAGTAAGTTGTTTTTTTTTTCTTTAATCGTACTTACTGACTCATGTTCTGTATTGCTGATAGCTTAGAAATGTATCTTTCTACAACAAAATAGAAAGTAAAAATTCACCTTCATTTAGTTCCAGGATATGTAGTTTCATTGCCTTGTGTGATGCATTTGCCAAATACAAGCTGCCACACAATATCAGAGCACTCTATTATTTCAGTTCAAAAGGTATCAAAAATTAAAGCTCACAGAACAAGACAAACCTATATTAAAAACTCTGTAAACTCATTGTACCTCCAGATTAACATGACACTAAAAGTCAGCTGCTCAGGCATTTCATCATGTGTAGATGTACCTGCAGTCAACTTAAAAAGCTTTAGTAACGTTTTAATTTGCATACAAATTTTTAATTTGCAGTAATTCTAGTGCCTGTTCAGACTGAGTCACACAATTTTCATAGATCTGTTACTGATGCACTTTCAGTACACTGCAAAAGTGTGCTTTTATTTTGTTAAGAGGTGCTGAAGGTGAACCTTTGACTTCATGTTTTTGTTGTTTTGTTAAGATTTCAAATGGAAAAGCTTTTGATTTCGCATCAGAGAGCTGTTTAATAGCTTCTACTTCATTTTGTGTATTACAACTTTTATATGTAATCTTTTGAGAGATTTAATCATGGCAGGGGTACAAAAGTGAACACTATGACTTCTATCCTGGAAAGAATTGATATTTGTTTTAGCTTTTGTTTGAGTTCAGTGTTCATGATTTTTGTATGTGTTGTGGTTACTGAAGCAAATCTGCATTAAATCAAGTGGCAGGTCAGTCTGGAGAGCTTTTCCATTCAAGTTCTTCAAAAGAAAGCATCTAACTGTAGAGAGCCAGAGTAGCAAAGCCCTTTCTCTATCGCTGGGTGCATCAGTGATGCAAATGGAACCGAGGCACCCCTTGACTGGGGTCCTGCGAGGTGGCAGGTTTGTTGTGATGTCTGGGCAGCGTTGTGAGCGTGCCAGCTTTGTGGGCTGTGCTGGCTGCTTGTTCAGAGCCTCTAACAACTCACTGCCAAGGCAAGGCTGACGTGTGCTCTGTGCTCTGGCCTCTGTTTGAAACTGTGCTTGCAGTACCTCAACAGTGACAGCTGATGGAAGGGCTTAGCTCAGCTCTGGTGACTGAAGGGGCTGGGTGATCAAGTGGAGGCTGAATAAAGCTGCTGGAGAGGGGGGAGAGGCTGTGCTCTGGTGCAAAGGAGCGCTGCAGCTGAACTGCTTGGTTGTTTCTGTGTGTAATGCCTTGGTACAAAAATGGACCAACTTCCCTGTCTCTGTGTATGAGTTTCATCTGCATGAGCAGCATCTGCCAGATCTGGCTGGAGGGAGCTGATGGCCACTGGTGGGTAGGGTTGGAGGGATGAAGGCCACTGAAAGGATCTGGAAGCCGTGCCCTGGCACGCAAAGCTGCCTCCTCACCTGTGTTGGTTTGATCCAGGGAAGGAGAGTTCAAGTGGCTGTGGAGCACTGGCCTGTTGAATCCTTGCTGACACACTTGCTGCTGGTGCGGTTTCCTTGGCAGAGGTGCACAGGTTGCTTTAGAGTGCAACTCCTGGGAAGTAGCTGCTGTGTTTAATGCAAGGTAAATGAGCTGTCAGCACAGAGGAGGGAACAGTGCAGCTGCTGCCAGTTTTGGCAGGTGGGGTCACTGCAGCTTCTGTTTGACACTGCACAGACCTTCAGGTTTTGGCCCTGGAGTCTGTGGTTTCCTTCACTTTGTCAGAGCAGTGATAGAAGAACCTCTGAGATTCCAAAAAGCCTGGATGCAGCTTAGGCAGGGCCTTCTTATTGGAGGAAATGAAGTGATTTGGGGCATGTGTTGGTCTGCAACTGTTCCCTTCTCCTCCCACTCCAAATAATGTTCTTTTGCCTTAGGGTGAGAAATTGGGTCCTCTGGGTGATAATTGTTTAAGATGTGGATTTACTGTGACTTTAGACTTTAAATTAAAATCTGAACCTTTCTGTCCCGCTACTAATTTTGTTTTAATCTTTTCTACGATACCATTATTGTTTAATGATGTTCAGGAAAGTCTGAAGTGACCCTCTTTTTTTCTTTTTTTTTTTTAACTTCTTCCTGGTACAGGAAATTAAAAATTTAAATGGACACTGGCCAGGAAAAAAACAACGATGTCCATGTGTGGTTCTTGGTCAGTAGCTTTGCCTATGGGCCAACAAAGTTTGAGAAATACAGATTTAAAGGCTTTGGATCTTTAAGGTGTTCGGAAAATGGGATTTCTTATGTGAAGTGCCAGAATTAGATTGGTTAAAACAACCTGCCTTCTGAAAAATGCTGTGTAGGCTGCTGAGCTGAACAGAGCCAGGCTCTGGCTGGGGCAGGGGATGATGTAGTGGTTGGCAGGTCCCTTGCTGTGCAGTGGGAGCCTGAAGCTGTTCACTGCATGTATGTGTGTATTTACACACAGAAAATACATATTTGTGTATATATGCATATATGTACATAAAAAAACATGCACTTATCCCCTGTGATAACAGGAACCTGTAGTCTGAAGAAATCATAGTTTTTCTGATGATTAAAACTACAATCCTACAAGCTGAGTCTTTTCCTTGCGCATTTGGCATTAGTGAAGGTTGAGTATTTTGCTGTTCTTGCCCAGTCATCACGTTTTCTATTTAATATTTAAATTCCTGTTTTGGGAATGAATGTTTTAACCAGTGCTTTGTATTCCTACAACTCGGTGCTTGTCTCTTGTAGGATGATTACCGAGTCTGCATGGATTTTAATATCATTCAGAAAGATTCTGTGCCCGTGTGCCCTGTTGACGCATCTGGCTGCTTCACAGCAGAAGTGGCTGACTTTGCTGGGCAGTATGTGAAGGTCAGTGGTCTCGGAGAAAGTAAATTACCACTTCATTCAAGATAAATTTTATGTATAGCAGAAATGTTCTTTGAGTGGGTTTGTCTTCGGTGTGTGTCTGGTATGTGGATAAATTAAAATGTGTTTTAGCCTTTGCAGCAAGGTTGGGTTTGTTTATTACAGTAGCTGAGAAAATAAAGAATTGGAAGTGTAAGTAATATTTCGTATCTGTGGTGAGAGGGGAAAGGAGTATCTCCTGTTTGCATCCACTGCAGAAAGAGCCTCACACTTGCCTTTTTCCTTTCAGAAATGTCACGTACACAGTCTGTAGGCACATGTGCCTCCCTCACCTCTGGACGACTCTGAACTCCCACATGTCGTCATTGAGTTTCTACCAGCCAGTTAATATTATGTGACCTGTTAGAAGAGAGAAATCCAGTCATTTTCCCCTCTTGTGGGATGTGTTGCAATGTGAATTTACTTGCCAAAAGATGCAAGAGAATCCATGTAAAAGGAGCCCACGTGAACTCCAGATTGCTGCAACTACAAATCCCTAGTAGGGAGGGCCTCTTAAATTCCATGTCCTAAGAAAATAATTCGGTTTTAGTCCTGCTGTTTACAGTTTGATAGCAAAAGCGTGTTCCTGTAAACACAATTTACTTGAAAAAGACTTAAAAATTTTGTGTTGCTTTTGAACTTAATCAGCTGTTGTTCCTTCCTGCTATATATAAAGGCAGATAGAACACTGGAGGCTCCATGTTTGGTTTCTTGCTGGTAGAAATCTAAACATAAGGCTCTTGGAAAATATGATGCTGAATTTTTAGCTTATGGATATTGCTGTATCATAAATCTGTGTGTATTTTCCCCCCTTTCTTAATGTCATACTGATGCTTGTTTGTTCAGTAGATGGTCTTAAATTATTAATATACACCTTTCACTTCCAGCTTAGCGTGTAAATCCTGGTTAGTGAGGTATTTATTATAAATAAACATACGTTAACTTCTGAAATTCAGTCACATTAGAGGAATGTGCTGTAGGGAAGTTTAAATGTTAGGTAAGAAGCACTGTGTGACTTCTACAAAATCAGAAGTGTCAATAAAAGATTTAAGATACTAAATTGAGTGCTGGCTTGTATTAGTGCTACAGAAAATTTTGATTTTCGTACATAGTTGCGTGTATATGGAAACAGAGTTAAGGGTAAAAAAGGACTATATACCAGTATTTGGAGAGCAAATAACTTCGGAAATTTAGTGTTTTATGGTGCCTTTGTAGTAAATGTATAAATTGTACAGAAGTGCTTTAGATTTTGTGCGTACGTGTGTGTGAATGCTGGATTACTTACAGGGTTTTTTTTCATTAATTTGGGTGTTGGAGACAAATCCTATAGGAGCTCACTGAAAGAATGAAATTTGTGTTCCAAGGAAAATCCTCTGTTCTCTTTTTAGGATGCAGATAAGAACATCATTAAAGTACTGAAGGAGAAGGGCCGACTGATCCACAGCAGTAGTTTTAAGCACAGCTACCCCTTCTGCTGGAGGTAAGGACAGAGGCACACATGGCTTTGAGACAGGTTCTAACAGAGAACTTGACCAGGTTTGTCTCCTTTTTACCCCTCCCTTGACCTGCTTAATTTTTTAACAAGACTAGAAGTTACATGAGTTGAGATTATTGATTTAGGAGAGCTCCAATTTTGGCTCAGTAATCAAGTAAATTAATTTTTTTGGCCATCTGATGAATTTAAATGTAGCACTGACAGTTTTTTCTATTACGATTTTACAGGTGTGTTTTTGTAGTTAGTGTGTCTCATTCTTTAGTGTTCCACGTACTACCTTTTGAAGATGGCTATAAAAAGTCTTAAAAAGCTGATTTTTCTAAGCAGCTGTGTGGTGGGAAGGGATTTTTTGGTACACTTTTTATTGTATCCAAATAAGGTTATCACCGAATGTCTTCAGATGTTTGTGTTAAAGCTTTCAATGTTTTGGATAAAATGGCTAAATTATAGTTGTTATAGTTTAACCTTGTAAAATTACTTCTTTCCTTCGAGTCTGGTGGAGCCCAGTTGCTTATAGCATGGAAACATCTGTATTTTTGATTAAAATCCAAGTTAGCATTTACCGCTGCAGGGGTTAGTGAGTGTAACACATAAATAGGCTTTTCTGCTCTGTCATTCCTGAACAGAATTCCTCTGGTCAGGAATAGCAATTGATTTGTACCTGTGGAGACAGAAAATGTTTGATTCTTGCCAACTAGAAGTTCCAGATTAGCTCTGGAATATCAGGTAAGTGGTTCAGCACAGAGGACTGTCAGGAATCTCCCCTGTCAGACTGGGAATTCTGCATGTGGAAGTCTCCATGGGCCTTCAGTATCAGTGAGCAAACATAAGAAGTTTTGGGTATGTGGAACACAGGCTAGACAGATTTAATCTGGAAATGAAGCATGTTTTTATTAGCATCCTCTCTGGTTTGAACTGTATGTACAGTTGCTATTGCAAAACTGAGGGGGGAAAAAAAGTCATTGAACAATGTCAAATTTAAAAAAAGAATCTTCAGTAATTTTTTAGCAGGAGTATTGTATTAAACTTATATTACAAGTCAAGACACACTTAAAATACCTAATTTAATTAACTGAAATGACTTGAAGATTTTAAGTCATATCTGATGCACCCAGCACCTGTACCAAAATAACTGTGATAAAAGCTCTTCTCTCTGTCTGGCTTTAACAGTGCCAGGTGAAGTGTTTTTAACAGTGGGCATTTATCTTTGATCTTCATCAAGAATAACCTTTGCTTGCTGTTGAATAACAAGATTGGTTTGTCTCTAAGAGCTGCCTGGAGGAAGAAGGGGAGGTGTTCTTTGAGTGTTGTGTCCTTGAGGATTTGGGACAGGTTTTGAGAAATGGAAGCCCCAAATCAAGCAACACTTGTGCTATTCTTGTGTAGCAATTCAAATCAGTCATGGCCTTCTGAGACAAACCAGGAATGGAGAAGTGCTGATTCTGTAGAACATCCTTATTCCTGCCACTCTGTTGACATTTTTGTTGATTGATGATAAGTTGCAGGCAGCACCTAGCAGCAAATTATCTGGTGGGAAGAACAGAACAATGGATTCTACTTGAAAAGCTCATTTCACTGCCATCACAAATCAAACCATAATTGGAATATGCTAAAAGTAGAAGAGTAGTTCTTAACTTTTAGCATAGTTATAAGTTATTTTGATTAATGTAAGAAAACTTTGAAATCAGGCTCTTCTTCTTAATATACATGCTTTTCACTGAAATCAGGCAGCTATTGAATACTTGGTATGTTGAGAAATTTGCCTTTTTTTTACATATAATGGAGTTAGGGTCCTTCTCTACATTTTCTTGTTACTGTGTTATGTAATACTTTTGTGTCAATTAGACTTTAGAATATGGAAACAACAACTTGGTAAGGACACAGTAGACAGTTTTCAGTTAGGATTTGTCTTCATTGGAATTGCTGAAGAGGGGGAACATTGCTCAAATCCACTCAGTGCACATGTGAGATCTTGAGTCTGAATGGTCTGGGCAGCAGTTTAGCAACTGGAATAGCAAAGCTAATGAGCATGAGAGCCTTCGTGTCCCTCACAGCTGCTGCCTGCCATTCCATTGGGAAGCAGTTTTGGGAAACTCTACCGGTGACAGATACGGAGCTTTGTCTTTTCCAAGGCAGTGAAGGCAAGGCCAGGAAGCATCTCTCATAGCATGTGCTCAATTACTAATCGTTTGGTTCCTAAATTACAAGCAAATGGAGTAGGAGTAAGATCACAAGTTATTATAATTTGATTACTCTGATATATTTCTAAAGAATCTGTTTGTAAGAACAAAACTTTGTTCAGTTGAGGCAGGGAAGAAGGTTTAGGCAGGAATTTTATAAGCATTAGTCTATGATTTAAGGTCTGTCTGGGTGATTTTGCCCTTTGTGTTGATGGAAAACACAACCCAGCAATGGATGTTTCTTGTTTGATTGTACATCAAAGAATTGAATCCGGATTCAGTTCAACCTTCTCACCAGCCACGAGGGGCAGAAATGTGGAAGATGGCACTGGTTGGGCAAATTTTAGTGTTTTGTTCTCTCCTATCTCCTGCCAAGGCACTGCTTGGTAGCACAGATGGACTAAAAAAATCTTCAGGGAAACTGTGCCATCTCCTCTTTCTCACTGCCGTCATGTAGGAGGAGCAGTACTCTGGGGGTGCTGTGGAATGGTTCTCAGGTGTTACAAACTTAGTGTCAGGCTGAATGCCTGGGAAATGGGTCCTGCTTGTGCCTTTGTCGCAGATCCCTCCTGTCTGGAGCTGCTCAGTGCAGTGGGGCTTGTGTGCAGCCTGTCAGCTGCTCTCTCCTCACAGAGGTTGGGTGCCAGTTTGTTGTACCAACCTTCTCTCTGCAGTATGTTAAGACCATGTGAGAAGATGTTGTTATCAGGTTTTATTCTCCTCGTTTCCAGTTACTCAAGATCTTGTGATGGCAATTCATCATTCTTTAGCACTTCTGAAACAAGATGCTCAGTGAAACTAAAATACTTCTGGAGTACCTTGTAGCTTGGGGAATACTTTCTTTTTTACTGTGATCCTGCTGCTGTGTGAGGAGTGAACTGAACTGTCCCCCTTTGTAGGTGTTAGGCTCTAAATTTGAGAAGCAAACCGTCCTACCCAGGATGTTTGCACTTAATGGCTTGGACACGACTACATTAATATTACTTTGAACTCTTCCCATTTCCTGTAAGGTTGTAGATACTTTAACACCTGAACAGATTGAAACATATAGGCTGTAGTTAAAAGGAAATCTCTTTTGAAATGCAGCATTAGGAGAAGCAAAGTAGGTTTTATTATTGGGCTTTTTGCACTGAGTCCAGGTTTTAAGGTTTGAAAAATCTTTGCTGTAGGTTTTCTTCTGTTGGTCAGGCAGGTGCACCTTTAGCAAGTGCTTGGGCAGTAGCAATTTTAATTTGCATCATAATCTCCAGTGATTTCTGCATTCCAAACGAGTCCTTCCTATGGATATAAGTAAAATTAATTCAACTTCTCAGATGGGTTATTTGTAGTAGTGACTGCATGGAGGAGCTAACAGGAGTTTCTCAGGGTCTTTGCTTGTGAATTATTGCTGAGCAAGTCTATTGCCAAGTTCCGTAGCACAGAGACTTAAACTAAAGTAATATTTTTAAGAAACATTTTGTGGGATGGATTGATGATAAGGGAGAATGAGCTTCTTGTGCCGGTGTTGTTTGGAGCTGCTCTGTACCCATAGACAGATTCCATCCCCTAGGGCTCAGGCTCCCTCTTAGAGTTGGAATAATGGGATGGATGTGAAGGACTAGAAATGTCTGAGGTCTCCTATAGTGACTTGTGCCCACTGTTTGATCACAGGATCCTTTAGAAGGATGTTGTGCTACTTGAACAGCTAATCAAGACCTTAAGCAGTTGTGTTCTGGAGCAAATAAGTCAAACTGGGTTGAGACAGTGCAGTCAGATGCTTAGAGATAGTTATTTTGCTAAGTAATTTAATGAATTTATCAGTCTGTGTGCTCTGGGCTATAGTGTCTCCATTTCTAAGCAATTCCAAGTTGTGAAACTGCACTCTTCCCATATGGATTTTATTTTATTGCTTGTTGAAGTAAGGAATATGTTAAGACATATTTAAAACTTTTGTATGCTTATCTGGATCTCTTTGTTCCTTTCTCCTCCTGGAATGGGACTTTTTTCTAGTTAACCCTGGGTTCTGTTACTTCTTCATGATTTATTATTTTAAATGCAAATAGTAAAAAACATCGTAATATTTCCTGGCTTTTCACGTCTGTATACACATTAAAAAAAGGTGCAGAATGAGCTCATGTGAAAGACTCAAATATGACTCATTAGTTACTGAAGTTCATGTTGTTGTGCTATGTAGGAGCACGAATTTCAAATTCAAGTATCGTTTGAACGTTCTCATGATTACTCTTGCTATACAATTTCCTTGATTTACTGCATTTGAAGGCTATTAATTTTTTTTCCCCCAGGATTTGATTTTAAAATGGTGTCACGTAAGTGTAACAGTTTGTGTAATTTAAAAAACAAAACAACCCCCAACCTTCGTAGCTGTGATTAGTATTTCAGGAACAGCGAATTCAGTCAGTGGAAAGGGGGCTGTTGTGTATAAAAACACATATCACAGAGCACTTGATAAATAATGCAGCATTTAAAAGGGTTTTGTTTGTTTTGTTTCCTTCCCAATCATCTTCCTACAGGTCGGATACTCCATTGATATACAAAGCTGTGCCAAGCTGGTTTGTCAGAGTGGAGCACATGGTGGAGAAGCTACTGGAGAATAATGCCCAGTGCTACTGGTAATGTCTCCTGCATGTATCTTTTTCCTTTGCCTGGAGTTGGGGTTGTGTGCTGGAATTCCGCAAAGCTCTTTCACTGTTAGTCTGCTAACTTTGTATTTCCATTCTGTCCTTTTGAGCCAGTGCTGCTGGAATGGGGCTGGGACCAGCTTTAAACAATGTTTTATCTCAGTTTTATCAAGTAAAGTTGAGTAATTACTTGTAACTTATAGTGAAATACACTACAGGATCATTAAAATTGTCCTCAAGTTATGTTATACAACCCTAAGCAGTTCAACATGGGAGAAACTGCAGAGGGAAGTCACCCTGCAGAAGCAGCAAAGTGCACAGTCAAGCTTCCCAAAAAAGCTGCACCTGAGAGAAGAATATAAGCAGCTTAGCTCTGGGTATATGTTGTTCCTGAATAAACTAATTTTTAGGTAAGTTTTTCCTTTTCATCTAGTTATTGCAGATAAGGTTGATTACTTTGTCAGAGGTGCATTTGAAGAAGAAAAAAAAAAATCACACTCCCTTTCTCTCAAAACACCCACAAAAAATCCAACCCAGCTGCCCTAGCTTGTGGAACTGTTGTAAGTAAACTCAGTTTCAGGGGTTTAAATAAGAATTTTCTACCGATGGCCAAAATTACGTCTTGATATGTATACAGGGAATGTGAAAAATGCATGAAAAATTTATGTTGAAAACAACAGGTAAGTTTTAAGTAAGTAAAATGCAGTCTTAAATTAGCACTCAGAGGGAACTGTTGGTGCTGGTGGCCATTTTGGGAGTCAGTCATGGTTTTATGGTGTGTCAGCAACAAAAGGATTTCACCCTTTGGCGCCTTCATAACCTTTTTTATTTCCCTTCCTCTCATCGATAACTTGTGCCTGGAAGGCTGAAACCAAGTGGGGAAAACTTGGAGATTAAAACCTCGTTCAGTCTTTCCTTTTGAGGGCTGTGGGGAGAGTTGGGATCCCACCACTCTTCCACCACAGGTACCTCTTTGGAGCGCCTCAGACAGTGTTAAAGGAGGTGACTCAACTTCCAGTGAGCAATTACAGTTTATATTGTGGTGTTTTTTTTTTTCCTGGACAGTACTTGGCAATTAAATTCTCCGTGAGCAGCTTTTGCATAACTGCTTACGTGGTACAAGCACTGTAAATACTGAAATGTGTGGGGAAAGTTAGTGATCCATAATAGACTGTCCAAAAATGCTGCAGCATTGGTTTGCTGATCAGCACATGCCCAGTCTGGATATGGAAGAAGAGTTTATAGATTAGTAAGTGTTGCTTTCTGTTTTCCATAGCAGAACATACTGTGATCCTTCTTTGGGGGGAAAAATAAGCTGGAGAGGCGGTGAAAGTGTTTGTTCTTGGCTTTAATTAGCTTCCTCAAGATGCTTTTACTGTTGGGATGACAGTAGACCTGCATACTTAATTCTCACATGAACATAAGAAAAGTGGAATGATCCTATTAAAGGAAATGTTTGAATGGGTGAGGTGGTTTTGCTCTTCCAGGAGGCAGAGCTTCAGGGAGAAGCTGCTTAGTGACCTCCATTCACCCAGGAGGCATTAGTAAGGGTTAGCAATCAGTTTGAACCCTGCCTCCCAAATAAATAGTTGGGGTTTCAGTGGTGGTTTTTTTTAAGTGCTGAGCAGTGGGGACACAAGTGGAAGCAAATGTAGGAGCTGCTGTTCCAAAGGTTGGGTGAGAAGAGCAGTCAATGAAACCATGTGGCAATATTCAGTGTACTTGGAATTAAAGGAACCTTTAATTTGTCCTTTAGGCAATTCTGGAGTTTCAGCATAATTCCATAATGGAACATAAAACTGATTCCTCAGGCCTTCTCTCAAAACAGTGCGGTCTTAGGGATTCTGAGAAGCTTTTTGTTGGAAATAGTCTACAAATACAGATGTGTTATCACAGAATGATTAATAATATTAATACCTGTTTCCAGTATGTGATTTCACAGCAGTTTGAATACTGTGTGGCCTTTGTTCCATAAAGTTGGCTTTTAAAAAACACCTTTTTAAAAGAATAAGGCAATGTTTTTAAGGTTTTTTTTCCTGTGTTCTCCACTGATGTCAGTTTTGTTTGGGCTCTTAACTTCTGAAGTTGGCATTGAGACTGCAAGCTGCTTTCATTATACATTTATTTAAATTTTGGAAACTCCATCCTTCCTAAAACCTACTTTTTCACTTTTGGAGAGACTGGATCTGTGAAAGTGTCATAGGAATAATATGTAGCTTTTTAAAAATTTATTTTTGGACTCTCTGGGGCTTCAGCATGTCCTGAAAATGAGAAAATTGGGGATAAATGCTTTTCAGACTATATTAACCTTTACAAAATGAGTTTGACTGCATTGCTTTTTTTATTCCTATAAATGACTGATAGGTATATTGTCCCTTAAGAATAGCTGCCCTCTTGATAGATATTCTATCTGATGAAGTAGATTAAACATAGTTGGACAAACTTTGCAACCTGATTGCATTTCTAATTAGTTTTTTAGTGAATTACCCAACTGATAAAGCCACAGTCATTCAAAATTTATTAGAGCCAGCAACAGTATCTTCATTTTTCAAAATTAACTTAACTATACCTTTCAGGAATGGGTATGTGAGCGATGTGCCAGCATTTTTGTGAAATCAGAAGCCAAAAAAACCCCTTTTCTCTGTCCCAACCTTGTTCTGACCAGAGTGGAAAGTAACTTGTTTGGGTGTTGATGAAAATGCAGCATTGGAGCAGTATTTAAGAGGTTCCCTTACTGAATGTTCTCTACCATACAACTGGCAAAAGAGACTATTTAAAAGAAATTGTAAATTATAAAAAAAGGGTATCTTGTATTTGGTATTTAGACACCTGCAACTGTGACACTTGAGATGAAGGAGGGGCACATTTGGCTGCCGTACAGTCCAGGCCTGTCAGCCTTTGGCTTCCTGTGATATTGATAGAGGAGATAAAGAAGAGTTAGATGCAGCACCAAGGTGCTCTCTGGGTTTGAGCCTTAATTGTCACTACCATTTTATAGAATGGTTTGTTGAAAGAGCATTTTTTATGTAACTGTGACAAGTGACTACCTGAGGTTCTGTTGTAGAATATACGACTAATTCCTGTCACCAGTGTTCAAAGCTGGTCTAAACTACCAATTTATAAGTCATTGTAAACAGTAAATTAGTACAATTTATAATTGTTTCTAAACTATTGTGGCTCGTACTTCTGACAGCTCATACTTCTGTACTTGCAGGCCAGTAGAAAAGATTCTGTAGACTCTGTAGTTTGTGTATAAATACTAGTTTTGAACTTTTTTCCCTCCCCTTTTAAACCTCCCTCACCTAAAGTTCTACTTCAGTAACTCCTGAAACATTTACCTCTGACTGCTGCCAAGTTTCTAATGTTGGAGATATTGTGCAGCTCTGACATTGTTTGCATAAGATGGGCAGCACTTGGTGCAGTGGAAAAACGAGCATCAGTGGAAGGAAAGCAGTGATGGGAGACAGAGAGGGACTTCAAAGAAACCAAACCTTTTGTTCTGGCGTCTTTTCACCACTGAAAAATTCAGGCATTGTAATAAAGAGCTTGATGTATAGGTCCTTAGTTGACAGTGTTATTTTTTTTTTCCCTTTCATCACTGAAGCCGTTGGTTCTTGCAGAAAATACCACCCAGAGCACTTTAGTCAAAGTGAATTTCCTGGTTAGCTCATGCCAGTTTTGCAAACACTTCCTTGCAGCTCCTGTGAGAGCCCAAGTGTCTCCTCATGTGTCAGTCGAGCACTTTAATCTTTTGAGGAACTTTTGATCTTGACCATTCAGATCTTCGACCACCAAACTGTCTGTCAGCTGTTGAAAGGTGTGATATGATCAGGAATGATGCCTGTTGGTATCCTAAAACTTAGGGCTAGTCAGGAGCGTAGAGGATAGGCTGTAGTAGAAAGCAAATGTTCTACTAAACTTACCATTTTTGCACAGATGAAGAATCTGAGTCTGTAGCAGGGCAACAGAATTTTAAGCCATAACAGAATTGTAGCACAGTGGAAGAAAATCAGTTAATGAGTCTTTTGTTTTCTTCCTTTTGCCTTTTTTTTTATTTTATTTTATAATGTCTCATAGGATATTTTCTTTCTTTGTTAACATTAACCAATACATTTTATCTGAAAAAGTTTTAAACATATTGTGTGTGTGTAGACTTTTAATTTTTTTTTTTCCCTTTGATATCACCGTGCAGTTGTAACTCTCCTTTTTGAGTCATCAGTCACACTTTTGTTACTCAGGAATTGAATCCAAATCAGATCTCATCTCTAGTAGTGATTGTGATGTGTACAGTAAGGTGCAGTCACTAGATGGCAACATTTCCTGATGAAAAATCCAAATTATTGGCATTGGTTGCAGCAGGAGGTGATAGAAATTGCTGCAGGGTTGGCCTTGTGTTTGTCTCATTTAGAGCAGTGTAAGGCAGAAGGTTTTTATTACTGTCTGTTGTCAGAATTGGTTGAGGATTAGAAGTGAATGTTGAGTCTTCTTCCAGTTGATTTTGATGGCTTTTGTTCTGCTGTGCCCTAATTTTGCCGTTTCCCCTCTGAGCCTCTTGAGCAGAGATTGCTGATTATGCCATGAACAGAGCAGGTATCATTCCAGTCCCAGGGAAGGGTCACCAACAGCTTTTTGTGTGGTTCAGGTAAAACTGACTGGATAAAGCCCCCTAAGTGCCAGCTCACTGAGCCCCTTAGAGCACAGTGGGCAGCTGGCAAATCTGTGACACGTAGAATATCTGCCACTGTTAGGGGAATGCAAACATTTGTGTGTGTGGATTGAAATGGATCCCGAGTGGTGGTGCCCTGTAAAAGTACTTTGTGGCTATGAATGTTAGAATGTTCCAAAGGCAACAGTGCAGAAGGCCAAGTGAAAGCTTCATTTCTCACTGGCTTCGGGCTGCAGGGATTGTTGATAAGATAAAGAATTTAACAGCAATTTTAGCAGGGTGCCTGGGTCATACGAGTGCGATAGATGGGGGTTTTTGTAACGAGGGTGTCTGACACAACTGGAGGTCAGGGCTGCCCTCAATCTGTCCGGGAGGAGCAGCTGCTGACGGGGGATGATGCAGTTGCAGCAGCATTGCAGTCGCATGCCAAAGTGTTCGTTGCCATGGGAACCAGGAGAAAAGAGTGAAGAAAAACAGTGCCAGATCCAAATGATTGAAAGCACTATTCATTTAGCTGCATATAAGCAGAAAAACGCTCTTGCAGTGGTTGGAGGCAGCCGGGGCTCGTGTGGGGTGTGTGGTTTTGCACCGTTCGGTGGGGAGGAGAGGCTCCTGCAGTGGAAATTTTGGTGTGCTTTGCAAACAGCTGACCTTTCCTCTCTTCCCTTTTCCTCCCTCCCGCCTCCCCCCATGTTTAATTAGGTCCATGATATAGATTGGCGCTAATTAAAGTGTCAAAAGGGCATGAATAGTTGCTTATTTTATCTCCTTGAATTAAAAACCATTAAAAATCAATTTGAGGGCATGTTGAAGGAGGCTTGTTATTAGAGTAAATTAACATAATGGAATTTAAGGCTTTGTCTTCTAAGGGTTGGTTAATGTTTAAAAAGACAGCCAAATTCTACACCTAAAATAACCCCCCCAGCTGTTATGCTGTGAATTTAGAGAAATCTGTACATAATTAGTTAGATGGCATAGGATAACTACTTAATCACCTTTGGTGGTGCTGTTACAACTCAGTTATCATCTGGAAGAATGATTTTCTCTTTTGCAGGCTTAGAAGTGATTCCTGGTTTCAGCTGTCACTTAAAAAGTTCCCAGCTTGCCAAATGAAGGGAGAGATCTGGGGCCACCTTCTCAGAACCAAAGCTGCATTAGATTTCTTAATCTGATATTAGATTCCCTAAATCACTGCCACTTAAGGTAGTGTTTCATTTATCAACTGTGTAGTCGAACTCTTCTGGGACTGTTTTTCAGATAATTGATAAGCCAAGAGTTTCCTTCAGTTAGCAGTTATGAAGTAAATCTTGTCCAATACATAAAGTTGCTGCGGTTTTGCGAAGAATGTCACGAATAGAATTATCTGGTGAGGGGATGAAGAGCAAGAAAGGATCAGTATATCTTTATGTAACATCTTCAACAGCTTTTAATGGTTAATTGATGATAAAAAATGAGGCTTGTGCTGTGGCATATTTGACGGCTCTTTATTTTGGCCGTGCTGTTTGTGTTTACTGAGCAGAGGGACAGAGCTGCTCTGAGACAGATCCTGCATCCTGTGGCTGGGGCACGGTGAGCCAGCTCAGAGTTGTGCTGAGCACTTCTGAGCTGTGAAATGGAATAGTAAGTTGAATTCAGTATTTGCGATTGCGTTATGAGCACAAGGGAGACGCTTCAAAATAAATACACAGAAGAAAAGGAACAGATGTCTTAATCCTTTCAAAAAGTTTTTTCCTGGATAATGTAATAATTTATATAATATTTCTTGTTGGCATCTTGTATGTTCCTCTTTTGGAGATAAGAGTCAGAAGGCAAATATATTAATTTTAGTTGCTGCTGTTCCTTGAGTATTTATTGGTGATGGAAACCCACTGGGTCAGCCCACTCCTGCTCTGGGATTGAAGGTGGGCACTAATAGCTATTTTCAAATCCATGCTCACTTTGCTTGAATGCTGAGTGGTACAGAGATTTTGAAGGCAAAGAAAAATGTTTTCTGTTAATAATAAGCTAATAAATGTTGTTAAAAGACTGGGTTTTGTTTTTTTTCTTCATGGTTGTTTTTTTTCCTTTTTGAATGGAATTTTAAACACTAAAAAAAATTAGTATCTCCCAAGAAAGGATATGGGAGTTGACTGTACAGAGGACTTAGCAGTGCATGAGTTTAGCAAAACCCCAAATCTGCTTCAAAAAAAGGAACAAACAGTCAAAAACGAACATGGAAATTTGCAGCAAATGAATAATTCTCACTATCTCTAACTTGTATGATGGAGTTGTGATGTTGGGAAAGTAAGATAGAAACAAGCATTCAAACAGGTTGGAACTGATGTACTGTGATTCAAAATCTTTCTAATTAATGATTTGACAAAATAATACTTATTTCTTGTGTTGTGAAGTTCAGTTCCCTGAACTTTCCAGCTGCTGCGATGTCTGCATCCTGAAGTTTATTTAGTGCAGTATCCTGGGTGCCAAGAGGAGAGAAATAGCTTGTCCCACACTATTGCAGAGTCATGATTCAAGAGCTTCCTGACCTGCTGAGACAGCAGTCTCCTTAACCTTGCTGAACGTTGGAGAAAGAACTATGAAATCCCATCGGTGTAATTTTGCAGAGCAATGTGAAGGTCAAACCCAAAACAAATTGTAGGCCAGCTGGGAAACCAAAAAACCTTTTTCTCAGTCTTAGGAGCTGCAGCTCAGTTGCTTTGGAGGAGACGTGGCTGCTTTGATTTCACCTGCAGTCTCGTGGAACTGTTTGATGCTGAGGCTTGACCTTCCCTGAGATCTGAATGTGTTCAGTGCCAGGAGCAGGGGGTTGCTCTGAATGGGCTGTAGCTCTGGTCACCTTCTTGTCATGCCCAAGCTCTGGTCACCAGCAGAAACCTGAAATCTGTGCTTTCCAGCTGAAGGGGGTTTGTGATGGATGCCTGATTAACCATGAAAAAACCCCATGTGGTTGGCATGTGGGAGGGAGCTTTTCATTTACCTTTGAGTTGCTTTGTGTGGATGGAAGAGTAAAAAATGCTTCCTCAGCTAATATATACCTGTGGCAGGATGGTATCTTCATTAAAATTTAACAGGAGATGTATACCAAGAAAATATCTAAGAGAAAAGGATTAAAAAGAAACTGAAAAAACCCTAAAGTAACACTGGTGTAAATAATGATGAGGTGCTAGTAACAACATAATTGAGAATACTCTTGTCTTGTTTTCCCAACCTAATGAAATATTTCAATAAAAGGTGCCTCTGATTGAATTTTTTTTTTCTGTAGGATATGTAGGTAAATGTCAGACTGAGATATCTGTAGCTAAATCTAGTGAGACTAAGTAAAAGAAATAGGCTCCAGTCTTGAAGAACTGTGCCTGGCAAGGCTGTTCCCTGCTGCTTTTCCCTCCTCCAGCTTGTTCCCAGCTGGAAGCTGTGTCTGCCCTTGGGCAGCACCCATGGGCAACATCTCTGTGGAGGCAAGAACCACTTGTTTTAAGTAACACTTCCTTTGACTGATGGACCCAAAATGTTTGTGAGATACAGGCTCTTTTTATTTTATTTGATGGCTGTGTCAGTGTTATTCCTGTATTGTACCTCTAAAGAGCCATAAATCATTGTTGCAAATCTGGTTTGTAGTAGATGAAGTGGTTTGTGTTTTATGTTCCACTGAAAACTGGCAGCAGGGTCAGACAATTTTACCAGAAGAGGTAAATTATATGCTTTCATAGCTCAGAGACAGAGAGATCACACCACATACATTTTTGTGGTTAATGTCCACTTTGGGGATAAAATTAATTTTTCATGCGTGTTTTGAGGAGGCAGAGTTGAAACTCGCAGCATTTTAATGTCATTGGGGGATTGTCTCAGCCTCTAGCTATGTTAAATGGGACTAATAATTTCAGCTAATCAGTGTCTAACAACTTCTGAAAAATGGAAACTAGTTTAGGAGTGATGTAAGGAGAAGTTTTCCACATTAGTGGAGTGTTGGGCAAATGCTAATGATCTTTGTACAGTTTCCACTTGTGTTTGGAGAGGGGGTCTCTTAAGGTCACCACAAAAAGTTAATAGTAATGAGTCCCACGCTAAACCAAATTAGCAAAGCCTGTATACATTTCTAAATTTCAAAGCAGGGATACAGATGTCATGTGAAACATGAGTCAGTGAGTTTGTTTCAATTTTTTTATATTAAATTTTTGTTCAAGAAGTGTCAGAAGACAACTTTGCAGCTGAAAGTAAGTCCAGAGAAAGGGAAGCTCTGGAACTTCAGGCTTATATTTAATGAAGCTTTTAAGGGTAGTTTTTATCCACCTGGGACCACATTGGCATCAAGAAGCCTTCAGATCTCCACATGGCATCATCATGGGTAAAACTTTTAAAAGAGAGCAGCTTTTATTGTCATCAACAGATTTTTTTTTTTTTTTTTTTTTTTTTTCTTCTCCT
>VZRE01002969.1:50431-116276 GCA_013396775.1 Cephalopterus ornatus
TTTTTTGTTCACGCTTATTTCATCTCCTGCTGCTGGGCCAAGTCGTACCTCAGAGGGTCATGTGAATCCATTCTTTTAATTTTTCCTCTAAAGGATCCTTTCATCTTTGTTACTCTTGGGACGGAGCTGTGATTAAAAATCTTCTTCAAAAAGAAGTACTTGATAGAGGACCAAGAGTTTCAAAAAGAAAAGGTAGAAGAGACCACGAGTTCTGTAGTTTGGCTGCTCCTCCTTTAGGAACTGTGGGTTACCTAATCCAGCTCAGACTTTGGGAAGGGCCCTTCTAGTTAGAGTAGAAAAACAAACCCAGTAAAACTTGCCATGGTTTGCTCAATAACAGTTCTAGAGTTACTTTATTGTTGTGAGCTGCTCATTCACAACTTCTTTGTGTCTCTGACACTGTCTTAAGGTTATTCTTCCTGTCAGCTTGACTTGATGTTTTTAAATGCACTTTAGGCATGAAGGGAGTATATTGTTGATCTTAAAAGCCATTGCTGTTCTTTACCTCCCTGTAATCATTGTACAAAGAGTTAATTGTCTCTTTGCATCATAAGAGAAAACATGGTTTGAATCAAACCACCAGGCCATTTGGCATATCCAGGAACCTTGCTGGGCATGAGGTTTTGGTGTTAACCTTTGAGCTCCAAGACACTTTCATAGGATGAAAATTTATCTTGAACATCCTCAGTGCCCGTTAATACTGAAAAAATGAGGTTTTGGGGCTGGTAGGGTTTTGTGGTTGGGGGCCTGTTTTGTTTTTTAATGGAGTAATTTAAAGTGGAGATGATAAATAGCTCAGAAAGGATTTTTTTGTATGATCCATCAACCTGAGTAATGTGCAGATACCTGGATGCCCCACACATAATCCAAGGTGCCTTTTAATGCTGATTCTCCAGGCTTTTAAATATTTGGAATGTCATTCAGCACCCAAATCAGTAGTGTTCTCTGTTTCTGTATGTGAAATAAAGCAGTTGTGTTGTTACACACCCTTAGTTATAATCCTCCAATGTTGGACTGTCCAGAGGATTTTGGCTGTCATTTCATCCCTAATGAATCTATTTTACATTGCACATGTTTTTCTGAGTAACTTTATAGTAAAAGTAACATTATATTTCTCACTTCTGTGGCTTACCTGGACATCCAGGGAAGGCAGAAAAGAAATGGTGTTAAATTTTTGGCAGCACCTCCATAGGCCTTGCAGTAGCCAGTGCCGTAACATAAATATGCTCCAAGTCACGTAAATGATGAATTGAACTTGTTTTGTGGATGAAATCACATTAAAATCATTCTTACCAGCTTTCTTTTATTTGGAACATAGTGATAAATTAATACTTTTCCTTATTTTTGGTACAGGGTTCCAGATTTTGTGAGGGAGAAGCGTTTTGGGAACTGGCTTAAGGACGCACGGGACTGGGCCATATCCAGGAACCGGTACTGGGGGACCCCCATCCCTCTGTGGGTCAGTGATGACTTGGAAGAGGTGAGTAAGGAAATGAAGGGTTCCAGTTGAGACAGGAGACTATCTGTGCATGTTGTTTGCTTTTTTTGATGGACACTCTCCTCTTTGCTGCAGTCTGAAGTTCTGTTAATATGTCTTAGCAGTATATCTGTCTAATCTGTCTGTGTATATTTATATGTATATAGGAGGTGATAGATACATGCATATTTATGGGTGCATTTGTGTGCCTGTACAGGTTTTCTTTTGCTCTTGCCTGAAAACTGCAAGCAATTTTTCTTGGATTTTATATTAAAATTCATTTTGTCTTTCCTGGACGAATTTGCAGTGATGGCAAATGTAATGGAAATAACAAATGCAGTGAGAAAATGGCAAGGAAGAGATTTTTTTTTTTTTTTTTTTAATATTCTTTTCACTCAGTCCTTTCAGTCTGCTCTTGAAATTCTGGTGCTCGGTTACTTGGAGCCAAGTGAGTCGCTGAAGGCGTAAAAGCAAGTCCACCACAGCAGAACAGTGAAGATGTATATACTTGTAGTGCTACAAATGTGGATGTAACAGACTGTAAAAATGTGAATCGAGTGGGATGATGAATATGGATAATGGGAATGCTGCAAGTGAGTTTTTCCAAGGTGGAAGGTACCCTGCAGTTGGGAGCGTAACGCAAACTGCAGCAGGGAATGCTTTGCATAGTTTTGAGGCTGCTGCTCTCTAAGTGTCAAAACACCAAGTTTTAAAACTGTTTCTGAAGATAAAATGGGTGAGGTTTGGGAGGGTTTTTGTGTGGTGGTTTCCCTCTTTTTTTAAATTCTTTCTTGCTGTGTTGAGTTAGTTCCATTAGACACGTGTGAGAGTCCTTCCTCGTGCTTGGAAGTAGGAAATGGTGACCAGTGTCAGGATGTCCACGGGAGGGGTAAATACTGATCTGAGCATCCCAAGACTTTATTTTTATCCCTCTTGGTTTGAAAAAGTTTTACTCTTCATTTTAGACCTGGAAGACCTCTAGTAGGAAAACATATGCTAGAGGAGTATTTTATGGTCTTAAACTTGCTATTGCTTAGATGTGCACCATAAAGTATTTTTTATTTCCTTTTCACTGGCAATCTTGCTGGTAGGCAGGGAAATATTGGGGGAGGGAGATACTCCTTGCAATTGCAATTTCAGTATCTAAGAAAGCCTTGGCAGTTGGATTCTATTTATGCTGTGTGTTTGTAAATTACTGACAAACCAAGTGCTTCTGTCTCTTCTATAACACTTAAAGTTGAGTTTGAAGGCTGGCAATTTATACATAACTTTTTCACATTTATCCAACATTTTTAAGTCCCTTGATATACCTTTTTTTTTACGTAATAAAAAGGCTTTCGGTTTTGTGCCAGAGTATGTCAAGACTTCATCCTACAGCTGAAAAAGATTGTGTAAATGTTTCATTATTTCCACTCCTTGCCTCTGATAATATTTCATTTTCTTTCCAGTCTCCCCATGTCTGTATTCCTGTGTGTACAGGGTTTTTTTTTTTGTTTTCTAGTTTTGATTTGTTTGTTTTTAATAACAATATGATGTCTAACTTGGGAGATTGACCTTTCCTTTGAAATTAGCTGCAAATATTCCTCAGGGCTTGGTATTCTGAATAAAGATGGAAATACCAACAGGTCTGTTATTTTTATCCATCGATGTTACACATTTCTGTTTGCTCTTAGAGTCTGAATGTCGTGCTTTAAAAGCTGAGTATGGCTTCTGGACCCAGCTAAATTTCATGTTAGGGTTTTTTTTAATATTCACTTTCTTTTTATGCATGTGGGATGTGGCTGGAAAAACAAATACCCTTGTAACTTATGTGGAACTTAAGGCCTAGGTGACATCTGCTTTCATACAGAAATAATTTTCCCTCTAGATTCCCTGACTTCAGTTTTACTGCAGCCTGGTGCTGTGTGAGGTTGCAGAGCATCCTCTTCGTGTCTTGCTCTCAAAAGAACACTTTGTTGCACACAATTATGCTGTGCATATTAAATCCTGGAAAAGTAATAACAATTCCTTATTTAATATACAATAAGGTGAATTAATTGGTATTAAAGTGAATTTTATTACAAATCAGTAACTGGTTTCCCACAGTTTTATTTTACCTTTTATTTTAGTTTTAGCATAATTATCGGGTAGAGACACATAATGGAAGTTAAATTTTGAAGCTTGTGTTTATTACCACATTTTTGCAGGTGGTTTATCATTTTAAGCTCTCAAATCTCAATGATTTCTTCAGTGGAGGAACACATTTGGGTTAGATAACAAAATATTTTAATACAACACCCAAGCTGGTAAAGCAGACATGGGCTAATTTTATAGGGGTTGCATGCAAATTATAATATTCAGTATCTAGTGACTTTAGGGAAACTCTCTGATTATTTCATTGCTTGTCACTCATGTTAACCCTCTAGTGGTTTGGGTGCACTTGGTCATGCATAAAAGAACAAGAGGACTCTGACTCTGCTCTCCTGAAGGGTGAAGGTATTTCTTTAAGTCTGTTTTTGGGCTGCTTTGGGGCTGTGTTAAGGCCACTCCTGGCTGACGGTAGCGCTCATTTCTTCTACTATTTAATATTCAAGAAATGTTTCCTGAGGATCCCAGAGTGTCTTGCTGGTGCACTGATAACACATGTGAACTCTTCTTTCTGTGAGCGCTCCTCACTCTGTGATTGTGGTACTGAACGGAGCTGAAATGGCAAACCAAAAAGCAAATGTTTTTATTTACTGGGTACCGCAGAGCTGTGCCGCAGGAACATCGAGATCCACGAATACTGCTGCATGGCTTTATTCTTCCTATTTACGTGGATAATCTCAGCTAAAATGCTAATGTTCATTTTGTTAACGTGTTTAACCTTGACCTCTGGTTTCCCGTGAGGTCTTGGAGATGCTGGGATGGGGTTGAGCAGCCCCCAGCCTGTTGATTTCACTCTTTGCTGCCTGCTATGAAATGTTAATATAACTGGTTTTGCAGTTGATGTGGCTGAAAAATAAAATAGAGGAGGAGCACATGACTGGGAGGGAGAGGGGCCAGGCTACTGAAGCAGGCATTGCTCCTGAAGGAATGCACCCAAAGCAGACTTTAATTTGAGAGCATAAAGCCAGTTTGTTGTTGCAGAAACGAGTGGGTGCGGCCTAATGAGGGATTGAATTTGATTAACATCTGCTTGTATTCTCCTCTTGCCTTCAAGGATCTAATGAGCTCCCCTGGGGTCAGAGTAGCTCCATCCTTCTGCCCTGGACAGAGGCATCTATTCAGTGCGGGGATATCTGTGGTTCCTCTGGCAGTTGTTGGGTTTTTCATGTGAAATTGGGGTTATTCCTTCTCTGAGTAATTTCTGGGTGCAGTTTTCTGCATCCAACATTCAGAGTTTTACTTAAATATTGAAATGCTTGGTCTAAAAGCAACAAATAATGGGCAGCTTTTCAGCCAGAGCATATGTGAAAGTATGTTGAAATAATAAAGGTTAGGGGAGATGAATAATCTGAGTGTCCAAGGTTATTTTTTGCCCATGCTGTTATTAAAACCTTTTGTTCTGCCAGCAGTGCTGAACTAAGCACCTGCTGCTGCTCACTTGAGCCTGTGTGATGCTTTTGGGGCCACACACAGAAGGAAGAGCAGATCTGGGTTAAAAATAGTTTGTTGATAAAGGTGTATTTTTACCTGGGATCAATCCCCTGGTGTGGTTTGCTGTGCACTCTGCTGTACCTGGCCATCAGAACCATTGTCGTGCCTCACTTCCTACAGAAAAAAAAGATAAGTAATGAAAAAATTACATTTCAAAAGTGCTTTAACAATAGAAGATGGTGATTTGTAATGCAGATCAGCAGTTGAATCAGACTAGGAAAATCATGTCTTAAAAACCAAGCTGAGTTTCTGTCATCTCTGTAATTCATGACAGTTTTTTGGAATTAAATACACCAAATCCTTTTTGTTAGTTACAATTTCTGTGTGTATACATCTGCATATATTTAAGACTACTCAGGCTCTACTCTGATTTATTGTATCCTTAGAGTAACTTTAGAAAATGTTGTGAAAAATGTGTGGTCTCCTTACAGCTTCATTATGGTGATACATTTAACTCCTTCCCTGTCAGATCAGTCAAACTCTGTTGTTTTCCACGGCAATTCCAAGTGGGACTGATAGCATATGAGACAGGATCTCCAAAATCCAGACTGGTGTACTGCAGTTTGAGGCTCGTGAATCCTGCCAGATGAGAGAGGCCCACAGGGCTCTGGGAGGGTTCAACTTGATTAAAACCTAAAGCAAATAAAGGTTTGCTTTTCTGCTTCTCTCTTACATGCAGTTTTTCAGAGTCATTTGTTTCATCAGCATTTCATGACATCAGTGCAAGTCTCTTGTGGAAATCTGCTTTTTTTTCCTAGTGTGTTGATGCAACAAAACTGAGAAAAATCTTTCTTAGCAATCCCTTTCTGAGCTGTGAAACTTTGTTCACTTTAAATAAGATGCCTTTAATATGTACGGTTCAAGGTATCTGGGATGGAAAACTTACATGGATTATGAGCAATGTAGCTGCTTTCCTTAGCTCAGGATAGGAACCTGGGATCTGAAACTGTTTTGTATAAAAGTCAGGATCATTGAATTTTCAAGGGTTGTTTTGTTGTGGGTTGTTTGGGAAAAAAACCAAACAAAATCCCACCTTTTTTGATAGCTGACAACATGCTGCTGCTTCCAAGTCTCCAGTTACTGTAACATGAATTGTATTAAATCAGGGCAATGGTCTCTAAAGTCATTTGCTGCTGTGTTACACTGAAGAAGGGGACCTTGTATAGAATTTGTGTTGGTTTTTCAGCTCTATCATCTGCTTTGGAAGTTACTGACCTACAAGTCTCCTCTCTGATGTTTAAAAAAAAAAATAAGTTTGCTACTTGGTACAAATAACTGGCTAAATTTCTTGAAAACAACTGGCTAAATTTCTTGAGTGTCTCTCACAGGTAGTTTGTGTTGGTTCAGTGGCAGAACTGGAAGAGCTATGTGGAGTGAAAGTCACGGATCTCCATCGAGAAAGGTTAGTCACAGAGACTGTTAACTGGTTATTAGAAATAGTTAAACAGGCATAAAAAACCTTGGCTTTCTTTGCCTGAACTCTGGGAAACAAGTTTGGGGAAAACAGATAATAAGATAAACAGAAAACAGATAATAAGAGGATTTGTAAGAGGATAAACACATACAAATTTTCATTTCTTCTCTCTCAAATGTTGTCACTACAAAAAGTTACCTGTGCAACAGCTTTAAATTACAAAGACTGTGAAAGGAAATGTAGACCTTTTTGCAGAATCATTCAAATGATTCCTGAAAAACCGATGTGAACTTCATGAGTTGAACACGTGAGCATGATGTGAACTTCTACTAATGCCTGGTTTTGTTGGGAATTTGTCCATCTTTTTCTCCCCATAGTATTGACCACCTGACGATCCCTTCCCGCTGCGGGAAGGGCTCCCTGCGCCGGGTGCCGGAGGTGTTTGACTGCTGGTTTGAGAGTGGCAGCATGCCCTACGCCCAGGTCCACTACCCCTTTGAGAACAAGAGAGAACTGGAGGATGCTTTCCCTGCTGACTTCATTGCTGAAGGCATCGACCAAACCCGAGGATGGTAAATCCCCGCCGCTTTTACGGTGTGATGTCACTGCCCTGTAACAGCTCTACGCTGAAAGGGGCTGTATCACGGTGGTCCCAGTTATAACCTAAGAATCGTAAGAATTTTGGAGTTTACCCTTACTGTGCCTCAGTTTTGTAACTTTGAAACCCTTACCTTAAACGCTGCTAAAAAATAGGGTAAAAATTAGGAAGGTCAGCAATCCATGCAGCTGTAGTTTGAATTAGTTTCGGAGACCATCACACTCTGAAGAGCTACAGCAATAGAAAATTGAAAGTAGTCTAAGTCCAATCTTTAACCGAAGATGGATGGTGACTTCTGTAACAATCAGACATGAAAATACCCTCTAGGAAGCTAAATCAATTATAGATTGTATAAGTAGAAGTTTAAGTTATCTATAACTAAAGATTGATGTTGATGTAACAATAAAATATGAAACTAGCTCAAAGATTGTTTAAGTAGTAGAAGTCTAGGTTATCTTTGACTAAAGATTCGTGTTAATGTCTTGTAACAATGAAATGATTAAAATGAAATGTCAAGGAGGGGCTTGAGATGTCAGTGTATAAAAGCTCAGGAAATCCTTGTTTCAGTGGAGTGTTTATGGAGGAATTATCCCCAGCACCAGCCCAACATCAGATTAAAGGAATTCTGGCTTAACAGTATCATGCTGTTGAGTTTGATTTCTTTGAATCAACATATGGATGATTCTTTAGCGTTGGATGGGTTTCTTTTTTTTTTTTTGTTGGTAAAGTGTGACCTAGTCTAAAGCTCAGTGACAAAAAAGTTGCAGAAATACAATATTGGCAAGGAATTTTCCCAGCTTTTATGGAAAACATCCTTAGGTAACAGGGCACATTTTTGGTAAGGAAAAATCTCATCAGCTGAATTATCACAGAACAGTTATCTATTAGAAACAGAACTGCAGTAGAAATAGAAGCTTATATTTTGAGGATTTCAAGCCAATTGGTAGGGAAGTAATTTTTGCCTAGTAATTTTTGCCCCTAGACTAAATTGGAATTTTGAGTTTATGTGAATGCGGAAAGAAACTAAATTAAATCAAACCTTATGTTATTAAGGTCTTATAACTTACAAAAAAAAAAAAAGGGAATTTTTAGCTGTAAACTTCATCTGCTTGTTTGATTCCCCTCTGGATAAATGCTTTTAAGTCATTGAACATTTTTCTCTAATCTCAGGTTTTCTGTGGGCAGTGTTCTCATACATGCTTGTATGCATACATACATACAGTTGGTTTTGGCATTTTAAAGTGTTTATTCTGTGTTTGAAGTTTGAGGTCGACTCTGAAAACTGGCAGATTAAGATGAATTTTTGGGTTTCCTGATTTAGTACCTTTGACTATGTCCAAGTAGAGCTTTTCCATCCAGTTGAGGTACTAGAGTTAAAGAAATTCCTATGGAATAGAGTTGGCATCTCTTTGCCCACTTCTCTACTCCCCTGGCAAACCAACCAACCAAAGCAATACATGAAAACATAATACATAAATACAAGTAAGTTTGATGATTATAGTGAAAGATACCTTTACTTTTCAACCCCTTATTTGTGATGCAAAAAAGTATCAAAGTCCTTAGTACACAACCAAGTACTACTGGATAGCAAAAGGACAATTAAAAGCTTAGTTTTCCCTCTTTATTCTTTCTGTCTGAGAAATAATTGGAAAAGAGACAAATAAAAGAACATAAGACATAATAACGTGTGCCAAAGGCATGGGCAGAAACTGATTTTCTCCCTGCTACATTTGATAAGATCAAAGGGCATTTGTTGTAATTTAGATAACGAGAAATGAAATAAAATCTTAAAAAATCGACCACATCTGAACATTGTTACATTGTGCAGTGGAACTACTGGATTGTAGAAGTTCAGCAGAATCAAAAAATGGTTTAGGATTTTTATGTGGATACGGAGTCTATTCCTGGTAGTTAGAATTCCAGTAAACATTTGATAACAACAAATGTTGGGTGGTTTGCGGTAGAGCACTTCTGTTTTGTGAAAGAAAGAAGGAATTAAGATGTGAGGTCGAAGTGAACAACAAGCTGGTGAGTTCTGAAGCGTTAAGAGCCCAGTATGGGATTTTTATTCGGCACATTCTGTATAAAAAGTGTGAAGATTCAGAATGGAGATGGGTTTTGTGTCAGGTCAGAGGCTGCAGCTGCCGTGAAGGGGGGACTGGGAGGTGGTGAAAGGCTCAGGAGGTGGAGGTCTGGTGGCTTCTGTTTGACTCCACAGAGCAGGGGAGAAAGTCGAGGGAGACAAGGGGAAAATTAATGTGACTGAGGTGATGAGCCAGGAGAGTGATCTTTTTGATGACTTTTTGCATGGATAGAGAAACAGTTGAATTATATTTGTTAAAGCTACAGGAAAGAATCTTACAGTAGCTGGATTATAAGACTGGCAGTCCAGGCAGATTGGTAGGAAAAACTTTGTCTCTGACTATGTAGGGAGATGCAGCAAGATTTATAGTCACAGTCAGAATGCGGTGACCAGATCATGAATTTACCCACAGTTGTTTGAAAAAGGAGTTTTCTCCCTTCTAAGGGGAGTGGAGGAGGACTGAAGTAGAGCAGCAAAGTGGACTTCTCTGTCAAGGTTATTTTTACTGACAGCTCTTTATCTGCAAGGACATATTTAGGAACCGACTGAGATTTGGTGAATGGAAGATGAAGCAGTAGAGATAAGTTGAGGAAATTTTCAGGAAACAAATGTGTCTGTGGACAAGGTATTTAAAAAATAAGGTGCAGAGAGACACTCCTCTAAAATATTCAGAGTGAATGAGGTGAATTTTCTCAAAAGCACAATCTGAGGAAGGCTGAGAAGAGTTCCATCAGAATGTGTGTAATCCAGGGGATCACAGGTTCTCAAAGGCAGTCTTGTAGCTGTCATCAGCCAAGGTACCTCTTGCTGAGGTCTGACAATGCAAAGAACATAAAATTTGTGAAGTGTTCTCAGATGCCTCTTTTCGTTGCCCACAGCCCGTCTGTCCAGTTTTCCTGATACAAACAGTATTGAAATATCTCCTAGTTGGTTCTGCCTTGTTCTTCTTAACTGCAAATGCAGGTGCTCTAATATGAGAATTTGTGAGAAATTTTGCAGAAAGCGCTGGGAGTTTTTCCATGAGGAACCTTGGTAGTAAGTCCTAAGGAAGTACTGCTGTTGTTTGTAGTGAACTGCAGCCTTATAGATGTTGATCATCTGAGTAAATGCTCAGATATTTGTGCTTGGAGGTTTTCTTAAGAAGGTTAAAAATGAAGACGGGGATTTTGAGTGCACGTTTGTGTGCAGGTGGAGGAGTGTTGGTTAAAATTCATAAAATTAAAATGCAATTTAATAAAGAGATTTTGTATCCTGCAGTGTGAGCTGAGGTGATTTTGAAAGGTAGAGGTCTGTCTGAGATAAGATCAGAGTTGTCATGTAAGTCATTTAATAAATGCAGTAATACACACAGCAACCTTTACAGAGGACCTTTCAGTGTCAGAATAAAGCTTTTGCAATTATAGGCAGCTTTTTGATAAAAACAACTTTGGAATATACAAATGGATTTATGGGGGTTTTTTCCTCACTGAAGTGTTTCTCCACTAAATCTTCATGCAAATACATAGTTCTGAGACATAACCTCCTGTGCCTTACTACAACTTTTTTATAATCACCTTCTCTTTGAAGGTTGCTAAGCAGTTGTCAGTGTGATGCTTGTTTTGAAGCAGGAAAGCTGTGGCCCACCCTCCAGTTATTTTCTTAAAAGTAATTACCAACAGCGCAGTTACAGCAGCTGACAGATCCCTCCTTTGGCGAAGGCTCTGACTGCTGAGTGTGAAATTATCGCGTTATCCTGCACCTCCACTTAATTTCTCAGTTATATATCAGCCTGTTGAACAATAGGTGCCTGTGCTTGCTCCAGCACTGGTTTCCTAAGTGTCCCAAACAGTTTATAGAGTGACTGTAAACACAAAACATGAAATGGGGAGGCACCACTACTGCCCTTTGTCCTGGGAACACCTGCATTCTCCTGTTTTCTAGTGATGGCTAATTTAACCAGGTAACCATAACCTTCCACTCACAGTGGTGGCTTGATTGGAAAGAGGCTCTTCTCATTTTCGATAACTTGGTTTTGTACTACCAGCAGTAGCTGTTCCATTATCTGCTAGTCTGAAAAATACACAGTTCACACACACACACAAAAGTGTGCTGGTCCTGTCTCCCTGTTTGTTCCTGACAGATCCCGTGTTCAGAGGTTTACAGTGAACAAACGGGAACTGAATTTCCTTTTCAGTATTAAAGGGGAAAATACTAGTTTTCTTCTTCATACCTTCCTAATGCTTACTATCACAATTTTTCAGCCTTCTTTGATCAGCAGATCCCAGCTGAGCAAACAACTGCAAAGAAGATCTACTTTCAGTGAGCTCCTCGTCTGTTTGCCACATAAACGTTCCACAGACTGAAATTTAGAGGAAAGCAGCATAATGAAACATTTCATTTGTAAGGGAGACATGCAGACTTCAGCTTGATGTATTTATGAAGTCGGGTTGATGTTGTCTCTTGTTTCAGGTTCTACACTTTGCTGGTGCTCTCCACTGCTCTTTTTGGAAGACCTCCTTTCAAGAATGTCATTGTGAATGGCCTCGTTCTTGCCAGGTTGGTGTGTCAGTCAGCTCTTTCCTGAGCAGATTTTTAGTCAAAGAATGTTTCAGATAAGCCCTGCAAATTGGAAATGGAATTTGAAGTGGACTTTGGAGCTGTTAAGACTTGTCAGGGTGATATCAGTGTTGTAGGAGATAAGAGGCACCTGAGAGTGAAAGGTTCCCACATCCCAGCTCTCCTGTTGGTTCTTTCCAGCAGGATTATCCTTCCTAGAGAGTGAGAAAATGAGTGACAAGTCAGAATAGGAAAGAAATTAAACCTGTTATGCAGACTAAAGGGGATGATAAATGTAGTTTTACATGTAACTTTAAGTTAGTTATATTTGTTTCCCTTTATTTCCAAATAAAGCTTTGCCAGTGGCCTGGAGGGATTGATTCAAAACAAGTGCATCTTGCGTCATCTTTGCTAGCAAAGACAGATTCCTACTTAGTTTTGTAACTTGGAAGCTCTCGCGTTGGGTTTTGGATTTTTTCAGTTGCTCTGGTGGGTTGAACAGTCATACTGAAGGGATGTGCTGATATATAATTATGTCTGTGCCACTAGGATCATAATAGGACCAAAAAATTAAGCTGTATTTGAAGGGCCTTTTTTCTTTATCCATGTATTACAAGAATTCTGTGAATTGATGCCTCCAATCTGATATTTTCTAGTGATGGCCAAAAAATGAGCAAAAGGAAGAAGAATTATCCTGATCCGATGAGCATTGTAAATAGTTATGGAGCTGATGCACTAAGGTAGGATTTCTTGGAGCATTGTACAGTGGGATGTGTTGACTTTCTGTTCACGGCACAAACGTGCTGGGGGGGTTTTATGGGCTTTGACAGCAGCAGGAAGAAAGTTAATTTTAGAAACATTCAGGCTGCTGTGACAGCCAGTTGACTGGAGTAGGGGGTGACTCCAGAGCACTGGCAGTGGTTGCAGTGCCTGGACTTTCTGTGCCCTTCTCGTGTCTCCCTCAGGGCTGGTACCAGCCCAGGCTGGCTGGAGGCTCTTTGTACAGGATGCTTCCACTCCAGCCGCCGCTCCTCTTGCACTGATACTCTGAGTGGAGCCAGTGACAATTGGAATAAAATACAACTAGTTTACTGTGAAATCATTATTTTAGGGAAGGGTTACTGTATAATGCACAAAATACTTTCTGGAGAGAAAGCTCTTTGTTTTTGTTGATGTAAGTGTAGAATATGCAATAATAACAGTACAACCAGAAGAGCAGAAGTGGAGCAGCCTGATGTGTGTGTTTATAAATTGCCCTGGTCAAACAGAGATTAAACACAGTTCAAGTGTTTCATTAAAATTACGCTGACATACAAAGTAATTATGCAGTCACCTGGTACATTGGCTCGGTGCACTAACTGCGTACATGAAGTGGTACCTTGAGGTAAAGGTACAATAAAGACATTTTAATAACTGCAGGAGTACACTAGTTAGGCCTTTCTCAAGAGCCCTGTAATTCTTGCTATATATAAGAAAACCTTAAGCTATCACACACATTGAACTGAGTGTTACAGCTATGCACAGTGGGGCTGAGTGAAAGCTTAGCATAGGATTTTGTTAATTTGAGGAAGATGGTTGTTGCTTCTTCTAGAAAATTTAAAAAAATCAATGTGAAGTTCCTTATTGTTTCAAGCTTTAGCATTTACAAGTGCTAGTGAATGATTTTCTTGTGTGTGTTTACAATGGAGAGTTGGGTGGAGTTCTTTGATCAAGATCGTTCTTTACAAATAAGGTATATTAGCAAGATATCGGAAAACTGGTAGCTGGAATAATATGAGTGAAAAGGGTTGGAGTTACTCATAGTGGAGATTTTTAAATTGCAGGTGATGTTTCTGTTAAAAATACCCAACTTTCTTTTTTTATAAACAAAAAATCTCAAACACCAGAAGTTACACTTCCAGTATTTATGTGGCCTTTTTTTTTTTTTTTTTACTTCTAAAAAGCGTATTCATTTTTCTGCCTGTGTACTCATTCTTTAATGTCACATTTATTTATACCTACACCCACACAGAGTGAAAAGCATTGCAGCCTGGGCTCATTTCTGGAAGGAGCTCTGCAATTCAGTTCTCTGCCTATTCACTGAAGTGCTTGATGTGCTCTGTTTATAGCAAAAGCTACAACTGAGGCTTTTTCCTTGGCACTGTTTCCCTGCAGAGTTACTTTAGCTTTTGCAGTACCATGTATATTTTAACTACAGCTTTGAAGTATTCTCAGCAGTAGCCTGATAAATAGATCAGCAGAAAATACAGATATAAGTTGTTGAGATGAATAAGGAGTTGAGTAGAAAGGGCAAACTTCAGAAATCACAGCACAGTAAATTTAACAGCCCAACTTCAGACTTCATGGAACTTGAAATACTGAGTGAAATGTGTAAGAATGGCCAAAACAGTTCTATTTCAATATTGCTGAGACCTCTGACTTGGGCTGGGTACCTGTCAGAGTTGAACTATGTCAGAAAGAATTTGCTGGTCATGGTCTTTACAAGCCCTTTGCTTTCATGTCTCCTGAGGTGAGTATTGCTGTTAGAAGGGAAGAGTTGCGTTTTCCTCTCAATCTGTTCTTAAAATGCAGAAGAAATAATGCCACAGCCTTAGAGAGATGAAGGGGAGGTTACTTATTGCTTCTCATACATTGTTAGAAAACTTGGTAATTCTGGCTTGATTTGAGGAAGGTTTTGTTTTCTGCCCAATGGGTGATATCACTTGGAGTAACTAAATTGATAGAATTCTTCCTTTATTGTGTCCCTTATTTCTCTTTCCATAGAATAGGTATTTTAGCATTTGGAATAACTCAGGAAATTACTCCTCTTTCAACATTTACATATTGTAAGGCAAGGTAGGGTGCTGTATTAAAGCAAACAAACCCCATATAAAACACCACCAAAACGGAGGCGCATAAATAATTGTGATGGAAGGTTTGGTTTAAGTATAGATTTATAAATTCTGTTTTACTTTAAGGACTTACTAGTTCATTACTACATGTGATTATTCTGTACTTCTGTAAGTTTATAATTTGAAGTCATATATTAATTCAATTGGATGATCTGTAGGGTCCCTTCCAAGCCAAGCCATTCTATGAATCAATGTTTAGAAAATTTTTTTTTCAATACAGTACTGAATAGGCACATTTCTGTGCTGCTATTACTGTCTGTTTATTCTGGCAGCTCTATTTTTATCCATTCATTTTTATGCACGAAGCCCTCTCTCCTGAAGAATTTATGGTCTGGTATTCCTGAATGTGCTGTGTCAAACCCTATTAAGATTTTAAAGCCTCCTAAAGGAAATGCCTGTAAAGTTATATTAGTTCAGAATCATGATTTAAAAAGTTGATAAAATGTCATAAAATGGATTAATAAGTTTCTCTTTAGAAATGCTACAATAAATGTTTGGTTTGTTTTTCATATTCTGAAAATTAAATCAAGTGTATCTTAGTGGAGTTTTTTACCTGAGTAAGACCTGGTTTCTCTTTGAGTTAACTTCATAGATACCAGTTTACTTCTGTAGGCAGAATGTTTATTTGGGGAAGAAGATGGGATAAAGATGATTTTTTGTGAACTTACAGCCACTAAGGGAGCTGGGGGATATGTCTGTCCCTCGTGTAAGTAGTTGGTGTCACCTGGATCCCCTACTTTGCTCCCCCAGAGTTGTCTCTCGAGCTGAGGCACATTTACATTGGTGGGAGGTTCATCCTTTGTCCTCTTTTGGCGTTATCTGTCTTGAAAGTGTTTATTTCTGCTCCCTTACTTTGATGTGCCTGTTTTGCCTTGCTCTTTGTACTCAATCCAGTTCATTTCCTCAATTAGGAAAAGCTTTGAGCCTACTGCAGAGACAGAACTAAGATACTGGGTCATTGTTAAAGAATTCAAAAATTACCAAAACAACAGGTGCCATTCTAAAAATGAACGCTAATTCCATGTAACCTCTGCTTGTTTTATCCTGTGATAGCATCTGAGCTTGTGTTAGCACTTCAATTAACTTTTAGAGTAAGAAAGAAAATTTAAATTCAAATTCTGTATGCAGTATCTTAAAAAAGATCCTGTAACACTAAAAAGTAAATTGTTGTTGTTCAATATGTTATATATATACATTCTTCTTTAGAATTCTTAGTGTGAAACTCTATCAGCATATGCAGTTGTAAGCTTTGAAGTACTGTGTTCTTATTTTGCAGGTTATACCTGATCAATTCTCCTGTGGTAAGAGCAGAAAATCTGAGGTTTAAGGAGGAAGGAGTGAGAGATGTCCTGAAGGATGTGTTCCTGCCCTGGTACAATGCCTATCGCTTCCTGGTCCAGAATGTTCAGATCCTGCAGCACAAGGTACAGATCCGTGGAGCACTGGGAAGCAGTGGGAGCTCTGGGAAGCAGTGGGAGCTCTGTGCTGCTTCCACTGTTAGTGAATTAGCACTGTAGGGAAATATAGATTGGAAGGCAGGTCTGGACTCTGACGGTCATCTGCTATTTAGCTCCTTGTTCTGAGCAAGGCTTGACTTCCCAGTTAGCTCAGGTTGTATGTACTTGCTGTTAATTTGTTATTTGCTGTTTGTACCATGTTTTATAAAGCTGTAAATCACCTGCATCTTTCTCTTCTTGACCAAACTTATTGTGTAGAAAGGAGGAGCGGAAGGTAAGGGGCTGTCAGGACATAACAGCTGCCATTTCCCAGGTCAGAGTGCTCGATTGCCTTTTGTTTCAGGTCAGTGGGATGACATTACATTCATACTCTTGAGAGCAAGGCAAGGGACTTCGTGTCTGTGGGGTCAGTACATTCTGAGCAATGACCCGCTGCTCCTCACCTTGCTGGGGACACCAGCTAAAAGCCAAGTACCACGTGTGCTTGAGGGAATCCTTCTGCAATGTCTGTGCTAAACCTGTTTACATCAGTGTTTTTGTAGCAGCTTGGAGGCAGCAGGTGCCACCAAAACTGTCCTAGTGCTGCTGTTTGTTTGCTGTTACCCTGTGTCCTGTAGCCAGGACAGCTCCAGCACAGGGAGGATCTGTCAGAGGAGGCACCTGGACTGCAGGTTCCTGTGCACTGGGAGCAGAGTTCAGCACCACACAGATCTAACACCAGCAGAACTGCAAAAAAGTCAGGAAAGTTATTTTCAGTAGTGGCTGCTGTGACAGTTCCTTGAGCAAACTCATTTACTGGAACTTTAATTATGAATCTGCATTAAAATGCTTAACTTGGGAATACTGGATCCTGAATACATTAGCCACAGCATGAAGATTGCCTTCTGTAACATGATGGTTATTTTTTCAAAAGTTAAATTTAAATACAACTTAAAAAAAAAAAAAAAAGATTCAGAAATGGAATGGAAAGAAAGGCAGATCACAAAAGCAAGAATGCTTTAGACTTGCAGATCACATTTGAAGTCTACTAAAAATGCTGGATGACTGACATGAATTTCTACGCTTTCAGCAAGATTTAAAATTTTTCCTATAGTAATTTTTCATTAAAATTGAAGATTTGAGGTATATATTGCATAGTTTCTTTTGAAACTAATTTTAGTCTTTCAGCTGAGATTAATGATAGAAGTTTACCCCTTGTTCATGCAGACTTTTAGGGGAGAGTGGAAACTAAACAAAAAGTCTTAAACCTTGTGCTTACACATGCAGTTGCTGTAGCAGCCTGGTCACTGTGGAGAGCTGCCATTTGAGGCAGTAAAGGCAGCTGACTTCAGTAATTAGTACAGTAAATAGCTTAAACAAATGGTTTTATCTTTTTTAACAACCTCTTTTGGGAAGAAAGTCTGCTAACTCCAAATCCTAATACTTAACAAGTCTTTTTAGGATCTCTAGACAGCATTCATTAGACAAACTTACACATTGCCCGCAAAATATACTTGTTTTTCCTGTTTGACCTTTGAATTGTCCAAAGTGTGCTTTGCAGCTTTTTGCTGTGATCCCATTAAATCTTGCAAGATCAGCTCAATTGGGGTTGGAAGACCCCAGTGGAAAATCCAGGTGCTTAAATGGATAGTTTCAGTATTTCAGCAGATGTAATTTGTCTTTCTAAATAGTCAATCTGTTCCTGTGTACCAAATTAGGCAAAAGAATGTGCCATTGGAGGTGATAGTGCTTAAATTAGATTTCCTGCACAGGCTTAAACAACTTTTTCATTGTATTCTGCTTCCTACAAGAGAGAAACCAAAATCCCTGTGTCCTGGATGAAGTCCAATAATAATTTTATGCTTACTGTAATTGCCACAGTAATTGTAGATAAATGATAGCTGACCTCATGTTGGGATTGCTGCTCTTCTGCATTTCTTTCCTGAGAATCTTCTGCTTTATACTCTGTGAGTGGATCCATAACTCCTGGGTCAAATAATCAAAACAGATCTTTTCATGTGAACTCTGAGGGAAAGGAGAGGCTAAAGACTCTTAAAACCAGATGTTTGTAAATACTGTTTGTAAATCTGAGAAAAGAAATAAAGAAGTTGTAAGAATACTAAATGGAAAAGAGTCACACTGTGGGCACAGACAAATGTGCTTTTGTGTGGTCTTGCTTGCAATGCCTTGCAGAGTCAGCCAAGTGATGACATTTCTCAGATGGGTGCAAACCTCAGTGTTCTGGAAAGCAGAAAACTGCACTGTGTGCGTGTTGGATGCCTAAAAATTCCACCTGTTTTCTCAAGTTGTTACAATCTTCTGTGGTTTTAACTTGTTGAAATTGTCACGTGCTCTTTAAAAAAAACGCTCGTTTCTATGCCCGTTCCCCAAATTGAATCCAGCTCCGTAGTACATGTCTTGTACATGTCTTACATCCCCCTGGATGAAAGGAATTAGTTAAATTTAAGGGTCCTGCCCTGTGTCTGGAAGCTGGGGCTTACACTGCCCACAGGGAAAAGAGGACCACGTACTGCTGTCCTGCTTTTGGTCTGCTTTAACAGACCCAAATCACTGCAGTTAGAAGTTGTGGTGAGGCAGCAGTGGGAGGCAGGTTTTCCTTAGCTCTTTCTCTTACATACCTGTGTCTGGAATTTCATGTTCTCTTGTAGGAAACCAGTGTAACACAGTGAAGATGGTAAAATACCGGTGGCTGGCAGGTAATTGGATGTAGAGGTTTGAATATATCCCCTTATGACTTGAAAATGTGCTTTGTGTTTTTATGTTGATGATAGGATGAGGGAAGAGAATTCCTTTACAATGAGAACACAGTTAAGGAGAGCAATAACATCATGGATAAATGGATTCTTTCTTTCACCCAATCACTCATTCAGTTCTTCAAAGCTGAAATGGCAGGTATGCACCTTTGCTGGGGGGGGAGAATCGTGTGGGTGTTTCGTGTTTGATTGGAGAACTTACCATTCCATCCAGAGATTTCCAAATTCCAGGGGAGACGTGATAAAAGGAAGGAAATCTTTAACCAGCTACCATAATACATGGAATGCTGCTTTCATGGTTGTTAAGTCAGATTTTGCTATGCTTGTTCATGAGATTTCAAAAAGTGATGAGGCTTTTTTTGTCACAGCTAGTCGTGTGAGCTCAGTGATGTAGGTTGTTGCTGTAACAACGTCTTCTGCAGTGCTTGAAGCAATTAATAATATTATAAGAGTTACTGAAAGACAGCAGTGAAAAGGAAGCTAAATAGGATTTGGAGAAGCTGTAAAAAAAGGATAAAATGGGCAGTGCTTGTCAGCTGTATAAAATAATTTTTGAGGTAGGTGAGCATTGGCAATAAATTTTTCCTGGTGTAGTTCCACGGAGAGGGTTTCTTTGTAATCATATTGGGAGTGCATGCAGCAGGATGGATAGCACTAGGATGTTGCAGAGCTGTAGGAAGGTACTTTCCTGCTTTTTCTTCCTGCATGTTGTCTTTTTCATCATCCCACACCTCTCAGTGCTCACATTACATTAAGACACTACTAATTGCAAAGAGGAGGAGCTGCAAGAGCCCCCTGAAGTAGCTGTTCTGATGCTGTAAATTTATTGACTTGCAGATCAAGTCACAGGGGGATTTGAAGAGGTTGTGATGCCTTTAAGGGCACTGGAACCCCAGATATTGGAAAGAGGGTGGCTTTGGCTGTTGTCATTCCTGTTTATGAATAAACAAATAGCCCCCCCCAATGCCTGTGATCTCAAGTTGCCCTCTGAAGAATTTTAGAAGCCTTGGGGCTGGGGAGAAGGAAGGTATTAGTGGGATAATAGATAACAAGGGAACAGCTAAATGCCAGGTCTGAGTTCATGACCCAGAACAGTCACCGTGCCTTACTCATCTCTTGCATTCCCCCCTCTCAGACTGATCACTCTCACCAAGATGAGTTTGTCTTGCTACAGTAGATAAAGCACCTCATTTTGGTAATAGCGAACTTCATGTGAGGTCATCTAAGAACATTTCATTAAAAGAAGAAAGAATCCTCAAGCTACCAAACCTAGGAATATGATGTAGGTGGCCTCTTATTGATAGAAATGTGGCTTCTTCCTACAAGTTTTGTCCTTGAAATTTGTTGGTGCTGTGTGTTTAATTTCATGTGTTGCCAAGCAGAAATATGCAGAGTTACACAAGTTCATGTGCTTCAGATAAAGAGGAAAATACTTGAGGGACAGTGGAAAATCAGTTTGTGAATCTGTGAACCTGAGGTCTTGTATCAGTGCACAGCTTAAACAGAATTATTTGCAGGAAGGTTAATATGGGCAGGGGGGAGAAACTTGAATTCTCTGCTCTGGATTTCTCAGAGGAAGATGAAGGTAACAAAAAGGGATGTGTCAGCACCTATCTTTTCAGAACAAGAAGGTCTTCCAAGCAGGAGAAAAGAATTTCTGGTGGAAAATGACAATCTAAAGATTTCCAGGACAGTGGTGTTGGTATGAAATGCTGTTGTCCTGTGTTAGATGAAGATAACATCATGTGCTCATCCAATGAGTGACAGTCTCATTTGGAAGGGATTAATAGACAGGATTTTTCAATTTATTTTTCTGCATAAACTCTGACTCCAGTCAGGCAGATATTAATGAGATGCAATGAATTTGTATACTGTGACATGATACTCTTGTGCTAGTCTCTCTTACAAAGTTATTTGGGTTTTTTTTGGTAAAAAAAAAAAAGATTTCTGCTTCATATCACTTCAAGTAGGAAAGATGTCAGGAAGAGACAAGGGAAGATTATAATGGTGACTGATACCCTCAAATGCAAGGTAAAGGAGATAAATATACTATAAATATAAATTCCTGCAGCTGGGTGTGTGATGGGGTGCAAGAACACACAGGCTTGAACCTGGCAGTGGTGAGGAGACACCAGTAACCAGAGAAGTGCTGCAACTGAGCGTTGCTTCTTCGCTTTCAGTGAGTGTGTTTTAGAGTGTAGCTAAATTTTACACTGATTGCCTCTGGAAAAAAGTGTTTCCATGAAGTAAAACTTATGTTAATTCTGCCCCAGTTTCTGCTGGCAGCTTGAGGAGCCAGCGGTGTGTCAGCCTGAGTGGAGCCCCTGTCAGAGTAGGATTGACCTCACTGGAGGAGGCTGAGGGGAGGAAGGGGAAGGTGCCTGTGCACGCTTCAGCTTTGGGATGCTGGGAGAGCCTGGAAAAACTCGAGAGGTGTAACAACCCTCTGCCAGTCCTGGGTGGGGAGAGCTTTGCCTTCTGAGAACGTGTGCAGGTGGAGAAAAGGAGGCACCACTTATCCCAAAGGAGCCTCACTTCCATTGTCCATGGAAAAGGTCAAGAGTTACGGGTGTTGGAACCCCACATGTGTGTTTGGAAGAGGGTTTGCAGTTGTGTGGTACCTCTGGTGCCCAGAGCTGGACCCTCCTCAGGAGTGCTGAGGTGGGGAAGGAGAGGTGCGTGTGTAACGTCTTTCACTTTTGTGATGACACCCTTATCCAAAGGAGTTATTAGCTTTGGAACAGTAGCAATTCTACAATTTCTCCACTGAGCCTCATCCCTTACAATGGAAACTCCTGGGATTTTTGGACTCTTTGATAAACACGGCAAGTAGCAAGATCTTGGGAAGATATTATGGAAAGCAGTGGGACAAACAATCCTTTGAGTTTCAAGGGGGGCTAAAAGTCTGTATTAAAAATCAGTAAGCCTTACTATGCTGTTTTTTCTTCTAAAGTGCCCAATACAAGCACTTATTTTAGTAAAGCAACTTTTCTCTTGATGACAAAGTGAAAAATTGTGTGTGTGTATGTGCACATGTTTCCATGTGCAGGCACGTCTTTCTTGAATCATGAAAAATTGAGGTTTCGTGTTTTGGTTCATGAACTGGAGTTACAGCTACTGAGAAGTGAAATGCATGTTTCCAGGCTAACTTGAATCTCTTGTTAAAGAAATACTTTCCTTGAAGGGTGGGTTCTCTGAGTTCTTTTTTAATTTGCTTTTAACCAGTCTCCTGACTAGATAATACCTAGCTAGAGGAGACCTTGGAATTCTTTAGGAGTACAAATTCCCACATAAATAATGTCTTCCCCACCGTGGCGTGAATCTTCTGAGAATTTCCTTTTTAGGTTTAAATACCACTGTTCTGCCTTTAAAAACATTTGTGGTTTAGAAAACTCAGTGAAAAGTGTGGTGGAGCTTTTAAAGCCAAAGATCCATTTTAGTGAGTAGCTGCTTGATTAATGACACTGATTCAGAATAAAGATCAAGAAGCTCTTTGCTTTTAGAGAAGTTATATACAAGTTTTTCCTTAAAAAAAACTGAATCCTGTTTAAGGTCTGTCCCCACCCCCCTAATTTCTCATGAACAACTGAAATTTGTTTCCCTGTTGCATAGTGATGCTGGTGGTGACCTCTTTGGTGCTGGCAGTCCTCCATGCTTTCAAGTTACACAGAACTTGAAAATACAGCTCTGTTTATCTCTTAACTCGTCGGCCTTGCTGCTGCTTTACATTAGGGAAGCTTACTGTGTTCCTTAGAAAAATAATAAAAATCTGTAATTAATTCAGGGAGAATTGATTGAAGTAGGTGCCTCATGTAAATCTGGTGAGCAAAAAAGGAAGCGTTGGCAGTAATTAAGGAAATTTTATTTTACGGATCTACAGTAATTTCTGTTAAACTTCCAGTGACTTGGCTGTGTTTGCAGCATGTGCAAATCTAGGATTTGCCAAATCCTCTGCGATTAATAGTCTCTTATCCACTATCCTCTTTACGAGTCAGATAAAAGTATAAGGCTTCCATAACGCGTGTTTGTGTGGGATTAGGGAAGCAATTTGCTGGTGGATGTTTGTCTTGAAGCACGAGAACTGGCGATGTGCAATTTCAAAATACAGTTGGAACTTACCAGTGTGTCTGGTCCCTTTTTCGAGCTGCTGCTCAAGTTTCACGTTCAGCACCAGAGCTGCAAATGATAATGTGTTTTTATGAGTGAGGAGCTTGATGCAGAGGGCAAATATTAACTCCAGGAAACATTTTTTCCCCTCCAGCTTACAGGCTGTACACGGTGGTCCCTCGCTTGGTGAAGTTTGTTGATATTCTGACCAACTGGTACGTCAGAATGAACCGCAGGAGACTAAAGGTAGGGCTGTGCTGCTCCAGCCTTGCACTGGGAACTGAACCCTGGTGTCTGAGTTAGGGGAATGCACTGCAGCTCCACGGTGTTACACAAAATCATTTAATGCTTCTAAATGCTATCAGTTTGTGCCTGGTAGAGGGAATGAGAAGTTAACTTTTTTTTTCCCCTCCTCTGCTTTATGAGGAAAACCAGTCCAACAAAATGCCCAGTGATTCTGCTGCATGTGCTGGATGGAATTGAGCAAATTGTACACAGTTTAGAAAACCAGTGTATTGCATTAACATAGGACATTTTTGAAGTTTATTGAAGTGAACTTACTGATCCTAAAATTGCAATTGCTTTTCTTTTTGGTGAATTCTTCATATAGGGTGAGAATGGGACCGAAGACTGCATTATGGCCTTGGAAACCTTGTTTAGTGTTTTGTTCTCCATGTGCAGACTTATGGTAAGGGAGTTACAGCCCACTATCAATAACACTTGAATGTAGTTAATGTAAAAGCATCTTAATTTAGCTTGCCCTTTGTTTTCCACCTCCATCTTTTATGGGGCTTCTCTGCCCCCTGGTATTAAAAAGAAGACCAATATCACCAGATAAAGAGACATTATGATTTCTTACGTGATGCCCAAAAGTAACATGTAAATATCAGGAAGGAGGTAAATGAGTAGTACCAATTCCATCGTTTATTTCAGTCTGCATTTTGAATCATGTCACAGTTGCAGACACTGTAAGCACTGTTTTTGCTGAACTGTCCCAATGCAATTCATAGTATTATTGATTCATAATGTACAAGCAATAAAAAAAAGATGATGATTGAATTTAACTTTACAGGCACCGTATACTCCATTTATCACTGAGCTGATGTACCAAAATCTGAAAACACTTATTGATCCGGCCTCGGTTCAGGAAAAGAACACTGAAAGCATCCACTACCTCATGCTCCCCCAAGTCAGGTAAGAGGCAGTTGTTACGTGACAAAATGGGGTTTTGGTAATTTTTTTTGGGGGGGGGGGGGGGTGTTAATATTTTGGTGGGGGTTTTTTTTGTTTTGTTTTTTGTTTTTTTTTTTTTTTTTTTTTTTTTTTTAATTTTTTTTTTCTTTTTAATTTCATGGAACAGTGCTCCTTCACTTGTGTTTGAAACTGCATAACAAGAAAATAAACTGTTCTATTAATGGGAATATTCCTTTGCCCCTGAAAAACATTTTAGGATGCTAGTCAGCATGCTCTTTTTTATAAGCAAAAAATGTTTAAATTTTGATTAAGCTCTGATTAATGTTAGTCTCTTTGCTGTAGGAGAATATTTCATTATCAGTGAACTTCACACTCCACTGTCATTTTTAGCTGGGAGTTTTCTTTTCCCTCCACATGTAGGCAGTAGACTTGTGTTAGGTTAAGGATTATAGATAGGAAAGAAAAAAATTAAGAGGAATGCATGTTCTCCACCCGTATTTTCTTATGGTGGACAAGGAATATGGTTTTTACTCCTCAAACTGTGCACTGACTAGAAGCTGTAGCACCTACACAAAGTCCCTAAAGGCTCAGAAAACTTCCTTGCAAGCCCTACATTGGCAAGAACATTGGCATCCCCCATCTCTAGACCTTTCTTGGTGAGCGCTAGTTCCAGATCCCGGGAGGTTTGGAGTTATTGTTGGTTGTGTGGACCACATATGGAGCCAGCAGAGAGAGTTCTTTTGACTCCAGGTCAGGAATCTAGCCCATTTTCCAGCCTGTAGGAGGATACCTCATCTACAGGAGGTAGATGGCTGTTGTAAGTGCCAGTGTGTCCCAAAGGTTTGGGTCCCTGATGGCTGTTCTGGATATCTGCTCTGGGTCATCCTTAGTATCAACTCAGCCCAGGTAAAACTTGGCAACTGAAGTATTTTTGGTTTAGTTTTGGTGTTTTGAGGGGTTTTTTTTAACCAGCTGAGGGGCACACCAGTATTGCAGTGGATTAAGTTAGTCCCTGCATTTAGTTCCTGCATCTCAGTGTTCTCTTGGTCACTGAATATAAGAGAAGGAACTTTCCTTTAGTGTTGCAGCTCGGTTTGCAACCCTCAAGGACAGGGGATCTGACCTTGGTACTTTACGTGGCAGTTTAAAAATTTAAACCTTCCATAATGGTGTTTCTTTTATGGATGCTGTATCCTTTGAGAAGGGTGTATCGTCTTCCTGAGAGCTTTAATAGTGAGAGTTACTGCAACAGGGAGTTGGAGATTGACATAATGACAGTGCTGATTTTCTGTTCCCTGGGAAAGTGCTGTGGAGAATATGTAATCAAGGAATGCAGCCCTCCTCAGTGAGCTGGCAGGAATGGGTTTGAGCTCCCAGAGAATGGAGTCATGGAAGGGGGGGGTGAGCTATTCACAGAGACTCAGTTCAGGCATGGCCTTAACATGAACATTTAAAAGTGGATTAATCACTTTCTACTCCAGTTAGTGCTGACTGGCTTGCTGCTGTATCATGCCAACATGAGATATTTGAGTGGCTTGCACAGCTTTCCTCTGTGTTGCATTTTGTTTGTATTTTTGTCTGTTACTAGTTTGTGTCATTTATTGGCTCCCCTGTGTATCAGTTGTTCCCTCCTCAGATAAGAAGAGATGTTTTCAAAACCAGGTTAATTTTGGAGTTTGAGTTTCACCTTGAGTTGTGAAGCACATAATTGCATTTAGTCTGAATGTTTTTCTGATGGCAGCCTAAGGACAATATTGTCAGTTAATAATAAGGGATATTTTTGGGTGCAGTTGCAGAAAATACTACTACGACAATATGATGGGTTATCAGCAGATAAAGCTGAGAGACTTGGCCACTTTCACAGCTGAACTTGACTCAGTACCTGTGTTACAAACCCCACAGGGTTGTTTAGTATCTGAACAGATGGATTGCGTTACATTTGGTGGATGTGCATTCAGTCTGTGAAAAATATTGTCATTTTGTGGCTCTGCCATGTTACTGAGTAATGGCAAGTAGTACTGAAATATTGCCACATAATCCTATATGAATCTTTCCGGGAGCAAAGTCTTCTCTCTTGCAACTTACACGTTACCAAGTTTTTGGAGGACCTGAAGGTCTGGCTTTTGGAAGAACAAAAGCTTCACAATAGGTAGTGACATCTTAAAGCCCTAATGCAGAACCTGGGGATATTCCAGTTGTAAGTTTTGCTTTACCAGCTCTGTTTTTCTGGCCAGTCCTTATGGGATACATGGTTTTCATCCCAGTACTTTTGCTAAATAATATTACAGCAAGTGTCTCTGTTCACTTCCTTTTATTCACATCTGTCTTTTAAACTGGAACCTCTGGTCTTGATATGATATTTGTGCAATCTTAGAGTAGCAGCTGAAGTAATGCATCCACTTGAGAAAGCAAGAAAGCCATGTTTACAGAACTCTTGGCTGCTGGTACATTTGAAACAAGATGTGAACATAAGCTCACTCAAAAAAAAAAAAAAAAGGCCAAAAATTCAATCCCAATCCTCTCCCTACCCCAAAAAAACCCCACCAAAAGGCAGAAAAAACCCCCACCCAACCCTGCCTGGCCTCCAAATGGAAGGGTATTAAAATGATGGAGCCAGGCAAGATGACAAGGCTGTCTAAAACCTCAGACTCCAATATCTGTAACTCCTGGAAAAGACAAAAAATTGAGATCCATTGTAGGTAATTCATTGTCTTTATAAGTACGCTATTTATAGTATCTTTTTGCATCTTCTTATGATATTATTAATGTAAATTGTACTTTTTATTGGATGTTAATAGAATAGGTAGTATGACTCAATCCATCTTCTCCACCTTGTGAGAGGTGCTAACAAAAGATTTAAAAATAGCTCCGCTATTTGTTTTCAGCAGGTTATTTCCTTCTCCACAACAAAGAGAGAGGAAAAAACCTGTTTGTTCATTTTTCAAATTGCCCCAAACAAAGGCATAACTGAGTCTGTTGTAGGAGATTTCAGAGAAGGGGGGTAAAATGTTTTCAGTCTTCTCAAAGAGATGCAATGAAAATGAAGCAATATAACGTTTCCTTTCCAATCTAGGGAGGATCTCATCGACAAAAAAATTGAAAGTGCCGTTTCTTGTTTGCAGTCTGTGATTGAGCTTGGGCGAGTAATCAGAGACAGAAAAACCATCCCAGTCAAGGTTAGAACTCTGAAGGTCTCTTATCATACCTTGGCAATGTGTAACAGCTTTGTAACTTTGGGATAAACCTGGGAAAATTCAATAGTTAAGTTTCTGGTTTGTGGTTTTTTTTCCTTCTCCCCAGTATCCTTTGAAGGAAGTGGTTGTTATCCATCAGGATCCTGAGGCTCTGGAAAACATTAGATCTTTAGAGAAGTATGTACTTGAGGTAAGAATATAATGCTTAACTAGATTGTCTGTGTCAGTTACCTGAACAACCAAACCCCCAAGCTGCCCTCTTGGTGATACTAATAACTCACCAGGTAAAATGAATTTAGAAGAGAATTGTCATGAAAGGGGTTATCAGTGGGTTCTGTGTGCAGAAATGCAGGGGAGTGGGTGAGGTCCCGAAGTCACTTACTGCTGAGAAATACTTAATGGCTCAAACTGACCACAACAGACCAAGAGGCTTTAGAAATGCTCTTTTCCTTGGTCAGTGAAAAGAAAAAACATTTCATGAGTGAAAAGACAGCAGTCAACTACATGTTGTCAAAGAGTTGGACTACAAAATTTGTGATCAAAACCACTTTGGCAGTAAAGTGGAAGGGGTTGGTGGAGAGGGGAAGGGAGAATAGGGGACCAGTGAGGATTTTTTAGGGTGTTATTTGGGAACTATAATGTCAAATAAATAAGATGTGGGTCTATACAATTTCTCACACTCATCTGTTTCCTTATGTCACTGCAGTCCTCTGGAGTGTGTGTCCATTAGAGAAGTGCAGCCTGCCCTGCTGCCAAATCTTTGTTTGGATAAAAGCCTCGTCATCCAAAGGCAAAGTAACTCTTCATGGGTTTTGGAGCTTAACTTCCGAAATGGGCTGCACTTTCTTCTTTTGGTCATGTTGGGGTGGCCTGTGCAGGGCCAGGAGTTGGACTTTGGTGATCCTTGTGGGTCCCTTCCAAGTCTGGATGTTCCATGATTTCTCTTAAACTTGTAATTATATGTTACTCCAGCGATACCCTCTTTCCCCAAGCCTAATATACATCTATGGAGGGCCCCTAAAAATCCTGCTGGGGGAATTAGTGCTGGCTGTGGGAGTCATGGCTCAGTGCACAGGACCTCTGGATCAGCGTGTGTGCTTCTTGCTTTTGGTTACTGTGGGACTTAAAAGTCTTAAAAATTGTGCACTAGAGGAATTTTAATTAAAGAAGTCTTGATTAATTTGCAAGTGGGATTGTAAGGCTTTTCTGTCATGTTGGCTTATTGATATTGCTCTTAGACTTGGCAGTTGCTTTAGAATTGCTATTATTATTATTATTTCAATACCAGGATCTTTTCAATAGCAGATTTTGTGGAATTTAGGTTAGTGTCTCTTCCATTTTTTTTTATCTGAAAGCTGGATTTGTGGATTCTGGATAATCCAATTTTAAGTGAGATAAGGTTTGCTTCCTGAAATAACTTCCAAAAAGGTAGCTGACAAAATTTGTTGTCATCTTCTGCAACCAGTAAAAGGTAACAGAGTCACGTGACAATTTGTAAATGATTACATCATTGGATTGTACATAAGTGTGTTTTGATTTATTTTTATTTGCTACTGCAGACAGTGTTAAGGTGTGTCTTACAGAGATGATTTACAACAAGCTCAGATGCCTTTATGGAAACACAAACACCAAGTACTGTCTATTGTCCTGTCTTTATTATGTATCTTAAAATTCAGCAAGCTGATGCTGAAGCTTAGTGTGTGTTTTATTGTACTGCATGGCAATCAATCCAGTTGTTTACTGGGATGGTGCAGAGCTAAAGAGGTCAGTGATTACAGGCAGGCTGGGATAGCTTTGCTTGAGCTGTGTTTGCAGCTTTGTTCATCGACCTCCTACGTATTTGGAGCTTTAGAATCTTTAGTGATTGCCAGAAGTGTGTTTCTAGTAAATTTGCAGATGCCAGAGGTAATCGGTAAGAAAAATGACACCATTTAATTTCATGCACTTGCTGACAAAAGAATTGAAAAAATACACTTGTCAATTCTTCAAAAATTTTATTCATTACTTTTGCAGAGGGAGCTGCAGTCTTTGATCTGCAGTCCTGCTCTCTCATCTTCAGAACATAGCAAGTCATTTAAATAAATGGATTTTAATATTAGAACTGTCCAGATTATATAGAGTTGTCGTGCAAAAATAGCCAAGCTCACAAAATGAAATACATCCAGCAGGCTTCTAGCAACTGGACACAGTTGCATTTTATTCATTAGTATTTGAGGCCATTTACAAGCCTGGGTCAGGGCTTCTCTTCCCAACTGCTTCCATGGAAAGGCTTTATCTGAGTAAATTTGACTCTCTGCACAGTCAGAGTCTTGTTTTAATCCAGCCTTTGTATTCCCTCCAACCTCCACCCCTTTGTAGGGCTGTTATAAAACAGAGAAAATGGGCTTCTCCAGCAAACCCAGGGTCTGTCAGTGTTTCATGTGTCACTGGTGTTACGGTGTGACTGAGTCTGGGACTGGGCTGAGTGAACTCACACAGGAGCTGTGGCAGCATGGGGTCCTTCAGTCTTTCATTTCTTACAGAATTATGCATAAGCAGTGTTTATTTTCCTTCTTAGGCTGCTTGCTTAGAGAGCCCAGCCCAGAGAATGGCATTTCTGTCTCTGTTCTGAGGACTTGGCATAGCTGGGGCACGTGGCACCAAGGAAAGGCCCCTGTATGTTCAGGCATTCCACATACAGGTCTTCCCACTGGTGATGGGAAGGGCTGGTTGCCTTGGTTTGCCTGCATGAGGCTCGAAAGATGTGTTAAGGACCAAATTTTGAGTAATTAGGAAGATAAAATTAAAAACTGTTTTAATTCAAAGCACTGAGGCTGATACAAACAGACCAGACCTAAGATACAGAGTTGCCTGTTTTTGGAAGTCATTCTGGTGTTTTTAAATGGATAATGTGTACAGAAGAATGCTTTCCTAATCTAATTAGTATAGAAGACTTGTCCTGATGGAGTTGGCTTCTCTGTGATTTATCTGATCAGGCCCAAAGTCATCTCATTTCTTTTCCCCCACTAGTTTGTCATTTACCACTCGTGGGCTTGTTTCCAGCAGCACCTCATTGAAACTGAATTTCTGAAGTGCGTAATTTTCATTAGATTTCCTAAAAGATGTATTAAATAAAATTAGATTCAGTTGTGTTCTTGGCTCCTCATGTCAGTAGGACTTCCTAGGGAATTAGGCTGCATCTCAGAGGTTGTATTTAAGCATTATTTCTCAATCTAAGTGTTTGGCTACTTGCTAGTCCTGTCATGCTGATGCTCCCATTTACTTGTGCTTCCTAAATGCCTTGGAATAGTTTGCTTGCCAAGTGCACCTGGGGATTCTGTAGCATGTTGATGTGAGCTCTAACAACCTTCCAGCGGACATTAAACACTAAGTGCTTCAAGCACTGGGCAGCCTGACAGACCAAACCTGCCGAATTAGAGTGAAATGTGCTGCAGATGCGTGCAGGTTTGTGCCTGGAGAAGAGTTCACGTCGGCAATTTAAACTTTCCAAGGCATGTCCCTGGTCTGTTACACCAAGAAGAGAGTGAGACTGTGTGAAACCGGGGATGTCTGTACCAAGTCCTGCCTTGTGTGTGCGGTGTCCCGCAGCGCAGAGGCCGTGCAGAGGCAGCACCAGCACCTGCCACCCCTTGCAGTGGACTCCTGTTGTAGGCACCACCTGCGTTACAGACACTACAGGGCACGTGCCTGCCCCATTCCCTTTGACATCTTTCCGTGTGCCTACTGTTACGGGCTTAATTCCTTTTTGAACTTGGTGTTACACCTCTGCTTTGTTCCTCTGGTAGCACTAGTTCTAAGGGTTGACTGCTTGTATCTCTCTCTTAACCCCTCTTCCGCTCTTTCTAGTGCATGTTCCCTCACTTGAGGGGTTTGGTCAATAGCAGTTTTACCTTCTCATATTTTACGACTTCAGTCATATTCCCCTTCAGCTTTACTCTTTCCAAAGGGTTCCAGCCTTGGTCCTTCCTCATGTGGCACCAAACCCATCCTCAGTCAGTTGTTCTGTAAAGCTTCCTACAGCACCATCATGTTCCCTTCAGACACAGGGACACAAACTGCACATGTAACTTAGAAAAATGGGCATTCACAAGTTTCTGTAGTGGCAAAATACCATCTTTAGTCTGGGGTCCCTCCTGAGTTTAATGTAAGTTTTATCAGCTGTTTTGGCTGCTCCAGCACACTGGTCTTGTGCTGCAGGGCACACCTGGCACCTTTTCTGAGCCAGGGTGGTTTTCTGTGCAGTGAGGGAGTGAGTGAATGAACAGGTGAGGGAGGAGACAAAATGAGGCACCTTTGTACAACTTCTTAACCCATGAAATTGCTGGTTATAGTTTCCTGGCTCAATGCATACTGAAAGGACTGTTTCAGCAGAATTTTCCTTGCTGAATGGCCTCTGCCAGGCCATTCCCAGAGCCACTGCACACCAAGGTTATGGGTTTAGCTCTTCAGGCAGTTGTGAGGGTGAAATAAAAAGGGCTGTTGAATAGGGGCCTGATTTGAGTTGAGAGCTGGCTGGTGTCTGTTAATAATAGAGAAATGGTACCTAGAGGCTGAGGGTGAGGACAGGGCGTGCTGCTGAAGGGTAGATTCCGTGTTGGTTGGGTTTATTTGCTCTTCCAGTGTTGACCAGTGACTTAGACCACAGAGACAGCCACCTACAGAGTTTGCAGCTTGAGCCTTACACCTTGCCTGCGACTGTGGCCCCTGGTCTTTGCCCTTTCTTTCCATGGCTGTCAGAGATGGCTGTTCTCTATCTTCACTTCCTTTTCTCCCGGTGTCTTTATCCAGGAGCTCAACGTTCGCCGGGTGACGCTGTCTGCGGACAAGGAGAAGTACGGGGTGCGGCTGAGGGCAGAGCCAGACCACATGGTGCTGGGCAAGCGCCTCAAGGGGGCATTCAAACCTCTCGTGGCTGCCATCAAAGAGCTGAAGAGTGAGCAGCTGGAAAAGTTCCAGGAGACAGGTCTGTAGTGGTGCAAACCCCTGAACGATGGCAATATATCCTCCTGTGGGCTTAGGGGAGCATAAGGCCTGCTTCCCTCTTATCATCCCTATGAAATTTTTTGCTATGAGAATAGGAGAAAATTTGGGTTTATTATTTTTACTATTATTTTGCTGACAATAGATTAGAAATGGCTGTGTACACTGATGTTAAACTGTGCTTCTGTTAAACTGTTTCTTCCCATCCGCGGGGGTTTAGGTTGGATATTAGGAAAAGGTTCTTCCCCCAGAGGGTGGTTGGGCACTGAACAGGCTCCCCAGGGCAGTGGCCTCAAAGCTTCCAGAGCTCAAGGAGCGTTTGGATAATGCTCTCAGGCCTGTGGTGGGATTGTTGGGGTGTCCTGGGCAGGGCTAGGAGTTGAGCTCAATCCTTGTGGGTCCCTTCCAACTCAGAATATTCTACAATTTTAAGTGCTGCTGTGAGGCCAAGATGAAGCAGGGAATAAGATTTTCCTGTGAGACTGAATCATATTGGAACTGAGTATTTGTGCAGTAGTTTTTATTCTAAAAGCATTCCTTCAGTTCCAGAGTTACAAGTGGGTGTGAATTTTGCAGCTATCTCTGTTTAGTGAACTGCTTAAATGGAAATTAGGATTTGGTGGAGTACACAGGTTATTTTTAAGTTTTATTCCATTCAGATGGTTCCCCACCAACAGTTGCTGAAGCGCCTGTGAGTGAGCTCTGCTGCCTGGAGAAGTGCCTGTGTGAAAAGTGGGAATGTGGGTAGTTCATTGCTGCTCACTGGTGCTTAACTGCTGTTTGACTGTATTGCAGATGCACTGCGGTGCGTGTGTTTGAAGTCTGATACTTGTTTAAAGCCTTTCGAGTTTAGAATTGTGGGTTTTTTTACTCTGGTAAGAGATGCTCTTCCTCTGCAGGCACCATTGTTGTAGAAGGACACGAACTCCATGGGGAAGATCTCCGGCTCATGTATCAGATCGCAGAAGGATCCTCCCAGTTTGAGGCACACTCCGATGCTCAGGTGTTTTATTGGTCATTTCTTTTTTTTGTGTGTGTGTGTGTATTTTTTGGTGGGGTTTTTTTTGTTTGTTTGTTTTGTTTTGATTAAGGGAAGAGTTTCTCTAAAAGTAATAGGAAAACGGTGAGGTGAAAGCTGGGGAGGGATTGTTAGTTCAGGTAGTTCAACAAATTTCAGGAGCCCATCTCTTGAATTCTGGAGCTGTTGAATAGAGTATTCAACACTGTATTTTGTAAGTGAGGAACTCTAGAAAAGCATCCTGAACTCCTAGGTAGAGCTTGTTTCAAGTTTGTCACCTGTTCATCCTTCTTCTGTGCATTCCCTCAGGTTTTAGTTCTGCTGGATGTTACCCCAGACCAGTCCATGGTGGATGAAGGAGTTGCCCGGGAGGTGATTAATCGCATCCAGAAGCTTCGCAAGAAGGTGAGGAAGGAATGGTTTGGAACAAGGCATTTTAATTTCCTTTGCAGCAATTTTTGGGCAATATGGAACAGAAACTGACCTTTTTAATTAAACATGAAGCCATGTATCATTTACTCCTCATGTATAACGCTTTGATTAGAGCTCTTGCAAGAGAATCCAAAGGATGTGGAAAGAAAATTTTCTTGGGACATGTTTTTTGGAAAAAGATATATGTGCAGTTAAGGCTGCATGAATCATAGACACATGGAATAATCTGAGATGGAAGGGGCCTTTCTTCAGCATAAGACTGAAAAATTACAAATCTGTACCAAAATAGTTACTTTTTCTATATTATATTGATTTTCAAAAATCTATATGAGTATGTAGATTTCATCTATATAGTAGATGTATGTAGATTTTTATATATACACTTATATGGATTTTATATATACACACCTACCTATGTAGTTTTATATGTACAAACATTTTGATATATAAACACATATATATAAAAAATAGCATTTTTGTGGACTTATTTCTGTACAAAATAAAGCTGGGAAGGAATGTGGCCATGAAAACTCTTATGTTGTTGGATGATATAAATTTAGCTCTGTGGTGACATGAGGCCATGATTTATTTTCACTTAAATGAATCTCAGAATACTTAATGTTGCATACACTCCCATGTTTCAGGGCTCTTGCCTTTGTGACAGAAGGATTGTTTTATTCTAAATCTTTTGTGGAAACTTTTGACAAATCCCTGGTAAATATCTTAAAGATTTTTATTTTTCCTTAAATTAACAAGTCTTCTTCTTTAAATCTGTAATCTTGCTGTCAGTAATAGTGTGTTTGTGTGTCGTACAGCGGAATCTGGTTCCTACAGATGAGATCTCGGTGTACTACAGGTCCCAGCCAGAGGGGGAATACCTGGACACTGTTATCAAGGAACATGCAGATTTCATTTTTGCCACAATAAAGGCTGAGCTGAAGCCTTACCCGGTGCCTACCTCAAAGGAAGTTCTCATCCAGGAAACAACCCAAGTAAGAAGAAAAAGCTCTGACTGCGTAGCTTAGCTTATCTGCTTTTAACCCAACAAACTGGTCCAATTACAGAAAAATGTGAATATTTATTTATGGGATATGGCAGATATTGTTTCATGTGTATAAATGTCTATGTTACTGTTTTGGTTTTAAAAAAAAAGAAAATATTTAGTTTCTGTATGTGTAGTGTTTTTGAAAATGAAAATGCTCGGGTACCAAAATAAATGAATAATTAGTTGTTTGTGTAAGCTTAATACAGTTATTTGTACTTGGATTAGTGCACTGTTGAGACAGCCAGAATATTGTTGCTCCGATTTCTTTAGGTTAATATGCCTTTGTATTGGAACTTCCTTCAAGGCTAAATTTGTCTTAAGACCAACTTCAGTTATTAATATTTAAGGCTGCTTTTTTCCCTGCCCTGTGTTGCTGCAGTTGGTGACAGTGCAGTTTCACAGATAGTTCAGATGTGCTGTTGAAAAGGAACAGCAGTTTGTTTTCTTTGATTGCCTCTTCTGACATATTTAACAAGACTGTTGCCCTAGTTTTATTCAAACTTACTCCATCCCAAAGACATCCCTAGCAGAATCGTGGATGAAGTATTTTTCAATGTAAATGTTATGCTGGACTGGAAAGACCAGAGCATAAAAGATATCCAACTTAAAATTTGATTTACAGAATGGCCAGAGGGGCCGTTTTGTTTATTTAAGGAAAATATTCTGTTGTGTTAGTTTAATAAAACAATACCCAAATCATGATAATATTTCTCTTTCTTCAGCTGAAGGGATCCGAGCTGGAAATTACCCTTGTCCGAGGCGGGGTGTGTCAGTCTGTTGGTCCAGCCTGTGCCTACGTCAACCTCAAAATTTGTGTCAATGGGACAGAGCAAGGTAGGAATGTACCCAGCCTCATTTGTCAGAGGTGGTGTGAAAGAGAGTTTGCAAAAAGATGGTTTGGGATGTTTTGGTGTGGTGAATGCTGGAGCCATGAATTTGTTTGAAAGATGGTGCAACCCTCCCTGCCAATAAGAGCTTTAAATAATTCTTAGAAGTAGGTTTATTCAAAGTAAATCCACACATTGTCCATGGTGCCTTCTGGGGGAGATACTCAGGTGTGCACAGGAGTTATTTAAGTTCCACAGAGGGATCTGTATGTGAGCGTCTGTCTGGGGGTGTGCACACACTGTGTGGGTGCTCACAGCGCAGACCTCGAGAATCTAATTCTTGATGTTGTACTGTCAGTGCAGGTGATGCTTTGATGTGCAGGATCACTTAGACGTGAAGTACAGAGCTGAAAAGAATACTACAGAATAATATGTATACTATATTAATTATAGATTATATTGTTATCATATGATTATAAAATAAAACTAGATGATAGAATGACTGTGCCTTGGATAATGAAGAGATGAGAGCAGTGATATTGGTAAAAGTATTACAAGGTTGAATTATATATTAAAAGAAGGAAAACTACATGCATTTAGGGAATTTTTTTCCTACATGTGTTGACAGTTTATGTATCAAGTAAGGGTTTAACGTGGTCATGGAGCTGCTCCCTGAATGATAGTGAATCCAGCTGTAAAAGTTTGGTGACCATCTCAGAGGGCACAGAGTCTGCCAGTTTTTAATCAGTATTAAGACTGGGTTATACTTTAGTGATATACAAATTTGACTGCTTTATTAATAAAAACAAATAAAACTTCTGTACTCTAAATCTGAAGTACACTTCAGTCCACTTCCCTGTTTCCTTTCCTCTGTACCTTTCTTATTAAAATAACTTTAGGAAGATGCAGCGTTGCCAGTTTAGAAACTCGCTGGACTGATGTTTAGTGATGAGAAAATCATTGGAACTTGGATGTTGCTCACAAACTGCATTTTAATTTCTTAATTTTGGTTTTAGATGGTGTGTTGCTGCTGGAAAATCCAAAAGGAGATAACACCTTGAACTTCACTGGCCTTGTAGATGCTGTCTCCTGTATTTTTGGTCTTAAAAATTCAAAACTGACAGTTTTTAATGGAAACACAGGTAAATGGAGTATGACAAGGAAAATTGGAAGTCTTTCTGGCAGCATCTAGGAGTTGTTTACTGTAGAATTATTTAGTGTATAATTTATATCTATATAAAATTGGCAAGAAAATGGGTAAGGAAATATTCCATTTTATAGCACTTAGCTTATGAGACTGTGTTTATAGTCTCAGCAGAATGTTTCCAAAAGGTGCTGCTAAATGTTGCTCATCTCCTCTGTTATCTTCCTTCCACTGCAGTTTTCATCAGGGAAAAATCTGATTGATTTCAGGCCCAGGCTGTGCCATGAATTGATGGCGAGCTGCCATCAGCTTTTCCATGCTTTCCTTTTCCTAATGCCTCAGTGGGCAGGGTGAGAACTTCACTGCTGTCTGTAGAAAAAAAAAATGCTGCCTTTTCACCCTGGAAAAACTTGAGGATTCTCTGCATTTCTTCTTTTTAGAAAAACCCATTCAATATTAAAAATATTGCAAAACCGATAATTGGATGGCTACAAAAACTTTCCTTGGTATTTTTTCATAGAAATGTATATCTGAAGTACATCTGAGATGGGGGAGGTTCCTGAATTGTCTGTTCTGGGTGCCCATGGCACTGCTCAGGATCACCAGTTTGTCCACCAATGACATCTGTAGGGGAACAGTCTCACTTGTGTCTGTAATGCCACTGTTACCATCTCCATCTTTAGTTTCTTGACTTATCCTGAAAGTATTTCTAGGAGGATGTTTTGGGAGTTTCCATTCCCTTACTGTGATAAACCTCTTTTGGGTTGTGCTCAGCTGAACTGAATAGTCCTGTCATACAGAAGGATTATTGTTTCAGTTATAGGTGATTTAGAGGAAATCCCTCTGTATCTTTCTCAGTTTCAGTTGTGTTTAAAGGAGGGAATAGTTTTCCTTGAAGTCCTTTTCCACATAGTGGGGTTATCCTTCCTGGCAGTGTGGTCTGTGCCTGCAGAGTTGGGTATGGACTGCTATTATTGTTCATTGCCATCACAGATATTAAGAGCTGACCTGCAAAAGGCCAAGAAAAGTTGGGAAATTCTCATTGCATTAAGATTATGAGCAGTTTAAACTCCTTATCTGGTCACTAATAGAACAAAAAGGATGCAGCATAAATCCATTAATGTGGAATTCCTGAAGGAATTGGTAAAGAAAATGGAAACCTTCCCTATTCCTGAAAGATTCTTTTTTGCTGTAGTAACAAAAGCTTTATTCCTTTCCTTTCCATGTCACTTTTGCTCTGTAAGGATCATGTGGGGACTTCCCATCTTGGTGTGCTGATTTTAAACTCTCACTCTTTGCAAGTGGTCTGGGCAGAGCAGGGGGGTTTTTTTCCCTGCCCACTTAGTAACAATATGGAAATTCCTTTGGAAAGATTAGATTATCAAATTAACTTTTGTTGCAGTTTGTCCAGCAGGTATTGATCAGCAGAAGGAGTCAGGGTGGAAAGCATGTGCAAGAAAAATACATCTTAGAGAGGTCAGAGAATAGGACTGGAATTCCTGATGTTTGCTTTGGATACAATCTATTTGATTTATCTGCCCAACCTTGGCGTGGGTAGTGTCAGGTGAGGCCTCCTGGTGGTTCCGGGGCCTCCTTAGGTGAGGCTGGGCTTGGGATCAGCTGCTCTGTCTGAGAGGAATTGCAGAGGAAAGTCGTGCACTCCAGGCAAGTTGTTGCTGAATTGTTCCCACGTGTGTTAATAAAATTGTGACCCAGTAAAACCATATTTCTGGCTCCATATTTCCCTTCCTGTGGTTTTTAGGGCTGTCCACTTTAGTTGCAGTAATTTATTATCTTTTTTCTAATTGTAATGAAGATTTACTTAGGGTTTGTGTGATGGCACAGGACCAGGCAGTTCTTGTATTAAGGGAGGCTCAGATATGTCCTGTGCCCTGCTTTTCAGTGCAACATTGAAATAATAGGATAAACATTTCCCTCCCAGCAGTGCATTGAGGTATTTTGAAGAACTGCAAGTCACTGAGCAAGGCTCTGGGATTTGTACTGACCTTCAGAAACTGAGAATAGAGTTTGTCTCTTAACATTAAAAAAAAAGAAATCATTCAGAGGGAAGAGGCTGGGCTCAAGTCAGATGGTAAAACAGTTGTCTGTGATTTTCTTTTTGCGTCAAATTCCTGAAAACTTCCTAAACTTCTTGTTGGGAATGCTATTAGTCTTGCAGTCATCTTTCATGGAAGGTAGCCCATATTGAAAAAGTCCTATTAAAAAAAAAAATCATTTTTTCAATGTTTATAGGAAGAAATGAATCTGTAAATCATGTAGGGCTTAAAGGGGAGGGGAACAGGAAGGAGAGACAAAAATCCCCCTATGAACTTCTCAGTCCACGTCTTGTTTCATCTTCAGATGGCTAATTTTTTTAAAATCTATTCGTAGCATTGTTTTCTGAACAATAGTGCACAGAGATTTATTTTCTTAGTCTTTAATTTTTAAAAGGCCATGAGGCTGCAAGGCACCTTAGCAGAGCATTACCACTTAAATCCCAGCTGCAGGGAGCGCTGACTTTAAAAGCGATTTTAATATTGATGAGCACTTGTAATAGCTGCTTGCTTTCAAGGCTGTTGTTATACATGAAGAAATGATTCACATTTTTTCTTTTTCTTGCTCTTATTAGAGGGTTCTAAGAACAGGCTCCACTGACAGCACTGTGCATAAGCTCTTCCCTGGGAAAATGTCAGCAGTCCTGTAATGCCAAATGCTAATTTGTTAAATAGGCAAACCCCCATTACTGCAGCTCATTCCTCCTTGCCCTGCATGGATCCACATGGATCCCAGCAGCTGGGGAGTGGTAAACTGGAAGTTAGTGGAGCTGAGTGTCTGTAGCTCTGTCAGCACCCTGCTCACTGTGCTCTCTCCTACCATGACCCATAAATTGTGCTGCTTTAGGGCTGTGCTGGGAAAAACCTGCCCCTGACTCCTCTTCCATGTGATGAGGTCTTGGTAATTCCTCTCCACTTGTTAATTTAGAGGTTTTCTTGCTTTTCTGGAAGTAAAACCAAAAGCAGCTCCCCTTCCTGTGGGCTGGGGCACGTGCCTGGCACCTCAGCAGTGCCAGGGCAGTGTTGGGTGGGCACCAGCATCGGGACATCTGCACTCCTGGAAATTGAATTGGAGTAGCAGCAATGAACTTTTGCCTTTTTCTTTAAAGCTTTATAAAGATATATGAATATATAGAGTTGAATGTATTCAATATTAATAAATATCCTGATGTTGCATAGTAGCACATTCCCAGTGCTGCTTCAGCTTGGGGGAGTCAGGGTGCAGGCAAAGATCACAGGTCTTCATTTAATGAGGTAGAAATGAGTAAGTGAATAATTTCTTGCTTGTTTGAAGTTATTTTACTGTTTTTATTGCATAAGTAGCTGTGTGTTATGTGCATAAGGAGTATTATGTAGAAGCTGATCTTTACAGCCAACTAAGTACTCTGTGTGAAAACAAAATATTTCAGCACAAATCCTGCTTTTCAAACCAGAGGAAAGCTCTTTCTTGAGGAGGGAACTGCGAAGAGGGAGACACTCCTGCAGTGGAGTGAGGAGTGAGAAAGCCTCACTGTCAGCTCCTGGAGTGGGCACTGGGCTCAGCCCCCCAGGATGGCCTGACCGGTCTCACTTTCTGTTCCAGAGCTGGTGAACAAGACGGACCTGCTGGGCCTGAGCGGGAAGACTCTGCATGTGACAGCAGGGTCAGCCCCGGCACAGATCAGCTCTCCTGCTGCCCTGCTCTGCCAGTATATCAACTTACAGCTCATGAATGCGGCACCACAAGGTGTGTGGGATACTGATCTCCTCAGTTACAGCCTGAGCTTTGTGGGATGGAAGCTTTGGTCATCATCACTTGCTGGTGAAGAGAAGTGCATAGGTTTTCACTGGTAGATGGTGATTTTCTTAATTTTTTCCTAGGATTTGCTTTCTCATAAACACAATGTTTATATTTGGCTTTTCTCCCTCTTTTCCCAAAAAAAAAAGGAGAGCCAGTTTGAGATAAGGGACAGCAGTTAAACATGAGCCTTTGGGCATTATTTTCCTGTTTCTGACCATCAGCTCCCCTGTGCATCTTGTTTGAAAAGGCTGAGTCTAAAATGGACCAAACCTGAATGAAGAGCCAGCTCTTTATGAAGACATTGGAGACAGCCTGTGAAACATTTCTTAGTGCTATTTAAAAACCAAATGAATTGTATTGTTAACCTGATCTGGAGTATAGATATGTGTGTGTGTGTAATTCTGTTTCCTGGCTGCAAATCTTGTAGCTTTTACTCTGAAACCTCGTGTTGGAGCAGCTCTGTTGTTAGTAACTTGCTTAATCCCTGCCCTGGTACGAGCCCTTTCTACACTGTTCATTTGGAACCTTACTGATGCTACTGGAAACCTGCTGGGGCCAAAAATGTGGTTTTTACAAGGGATTTGGTCATCATGGGGTGCTTTGTGAGCTTCTGCACTTAGTGGTTTCTGTGTCCTGTTGAAATATTTCATGTTTCCCAGACTCTGTGTTATCCTGTGGACCTAGGTAAAGAATTTTGCAAAGTTTTCTTCTCTTGGTCAAGGTGTCAATAATCACTTTACACTTCTGATTCCATAATCCATGAACTTACTTAGTGAATACCTGTAGGTGGGTATTGCTCTCAGTACTATGTAGAAATAGAGATGAAATGGGAGAGGAAATCCTAATTTACCAAGATAGGTGAAATAATCTCATTGCTCACCAATAGTGACTCAGCTGTTTGTCTTGTCCAGAATGTCAGAAGGGAACAGTGGGAACTCTCCTAATGGAAAACCCTGTTGGTCAGAATGGATTAACATACAAAGGTCTTCTGCATGAAACAGCAAAAGTTTTTGGGCTCAGAAGCAGGAGGCTAAAACTGTTCCTGGATGAAGCACTAACTCATGGTAAGCACAAACCTTTGGTTTGCTTTTCCAAGGACACTTGGAAGTTTTTGTTGAGAAGCAGCTCATGTAACCTGAGATCCAGTTGAATTACTAAATGCTCGCTATTTACACACTGGTTTCTAATTTTGTCCAGTAATCCAGTATTTATTAAATAAAATCTTTCAAGCACACATATACAGTTAGAAATTCAAAGCTCCTATGCATTGCCTTTATCAAGTGGCCAAGACAAGTTCTGTCAAAGCTTCTTCCTTGCACGGTAAAGGTCAGTCAGAGTAGGAATGGCAGCGCCAGGCTGCAGTGACTAAGCAGAGTGAACCTCGTCCTGGAAGAGAGAGAGGCTAAAGTATGAATATTTTAAGAACCTGTTCAAATTGTTCTTGTAACGCTCATATTGTTGCCTTGTCTTCCTCTTGGAGAACTGGGGTGGGTGGAAAAGGGGATTGGATCTGTGTTGGAGTAGGTGAGTAGGTCAGACTCTGTAGGGTACAGCTGCTCCTGTTCATTCCAAATACCTGGGAAGCAGGAAGCTTTAGCACATAGTCACAGATCTGAAATGCTAAAGAACCTTCCAAAACCACAGACAGATGGGTGAGGCTGAGAAACAAAATCTAGGATTCATGAGAAAGGTGTGACTAAAGCTGTAGCCACCTGTGGCTAAAAAGTTGGACCTGAGAGCTTTGGGACTTAACATTTGACAGGAAGAATGGATGGGAAACTACGTGGTGAGAAAACCAAACAACTCAAACCAGGTATTTCTATATTCAGGAAAATTCAGCTCTCGGAATGAAATGATGCAAAGGGTTCTGTGTGCAGTGTATCAGTGACACGGTTTATGAGCTGTCTGGGAGGGATCCATGAGCCCCTTGGCTTTCACACACTGGGTTACCTGTCCAGAAGTTGGAGATCTTGCTTCAACTGGCCATCATAGGACGGGCTGGGTTTCCTGGAGGTGCGGTCAGCTGGTGAGGGGAGGGGGAGAAGGGCAGCTCTAGTGCAGCTGCTGAGAACTGGGGTCACTCAGGTGTCCACCAGTGCCGGAGGATTCAGGTAGGATGGGTTAGAATGGGAGCAAGGAGGTGTGGGGGGTTTTTAGTGTGGATTTTTGGTTGCTTGTTTTTATTTTTTATTTCATGTGACCTGAACTCTATTTATTCAAAAGCCGTTTTTGTGGCGAGAACGGGTCTCAGATGTTGATGAGACTTTCTAGTGGTGGTTTGAGCTAATGCCAAAAATGACGTGCTGGATGGTGTTAACAAACAGAACTGGAGTGTTTAGAATCAGCAACAAGGTGCAAGAACCAAGTAAATCAACCACATTTCATTTGCATAAACAGGAAAAGTCAGCGAGCACAACCTTGCTGACTGGGCAGTCAGGGATTCAGCCAGTCGGGAGCGATTGATGTTATACACAGTTTCTTTTGGGTTCCTGTCACTGTCACAGCACTACATGATTTAGTTTAGATACTAAAATAGCTATTGTAGAAAATTTTAGAGCTTTGAAAGAGGGCAGTAACTGTCAAGACGGGAAAACGCATGGCCTTTAAGGCTCACTTTGAATAAGGATTTTAAAAATGCCTTTACCTGAAAGGGAAATGGATTGAACTGCTGTAACATGTGCAGTATGGGTTCTTCAGAACTATTTCAACTTTAATTAAACTGTATAAAGTGGCAATTCACAGTGATTTGAAAGAACAGATTTGATAACTCTTCCAAGGCCAAAGCATTTATTTGGTCTTTTTTAGGTAATAGAGAACTTGGTCCCAGAGGTTTAATTGTGCAGCTGACATGTGCTTGTGCCATGTAGCTGCACTTCTGCTATCTCAGATTTAATTCTCACCATGCAGATCCCTTAAGAACTTTTTAAAATTGTTTAAACCCTGGAATTGTTTTTCTTTATCTTCACATCTCTTTATATGATAAATAAGTGCTTTATAAAACACTTTGATTCCTCTAGAAAACATTAGGTCAGTTAATGTTTCACTGTATTGTTGCAGCTTTGTAGTCCCCTATTCATCTTCTAATCCATCTATTCAAGGTCCTACCTTGAAAAAAAGTTCAGTCTCTTGAGGAGGTTTCTTATGGTTTATTTTAAAAATAAAAAAAATATTTGCTGTTAACCATTTTAAATGTTTGATGAAAATAACCCATGAATTGGAAAGTTGATGCCTGTTTTATAAAAAGAAAACCAGTCACTTGGTGGAAAATGAGTTATTGGTTTTGAAAAGGTTATTTTTATAAACCTTTTTGGTCCAGGCAGTTGGGCATCTGCTCTCCATTGCACAAAAGCTCGCCAGCTTTTCAGAAGCAAATGTGTTTTTCACTCTCCCTTTGTAATATTGGAAAAACATTCCATAAATAAATGTCAGAGTGGTGAATGTTGCTTATTCACAAGCTTGAGACACAAGTTCCAGGTTTCTGATTGAGAGCCATTTTGGGGATAATGGTGACACTTCCATGTACTCCCTGCAAAGCCTTTCCCTAGAGGAATTGGCATGGGAAGGAGGATGTCCTTACACTTCGTTGATAAATCAAGTTTCCAGTTTCTAAAAGTAATTACTGAGTTAATTACTGTTGAAAACAGTAGCTTCATGTAGTTCCTAATTTTTCAGGATCTTAAAAAGAAATACTTAATAAGGGACTTGGAGACCAAGTTCATAGTTTGTTTGGCTGCTTCTGCAGACCAGACTAACATTTTTACATCCTGATGGAACGTGGTCCTGGGGAGAGAAGGCAAGTTAGTGAGGGAATAAAGCCCTAATTGCTGAATTGGATTATAGCTCCACTCCTTTAGCTCTGTGGATGGATATTGAGCTGCTTAAAGCAGAGTACTACACTCTGTGGAAGAGGATTCCTTAAAAACAGTACCGTTGCGATCTATAAGGACTTACCAATTCTTTAGTTTATAAATGGCCTTAAACATCAATGCAGACTATCTGCTCAGTCTAAAAATGTTGTATTTTTCACAGCAAAATGGGGACCTTAATGTTAGAACGCCCATGCACGGTGTTGCGTGGAAGCAGAACTCCTCACTGCCATTTCTGGAGTCAGTTTTCACTCGGACATCACATTGCTGAAAACTAAACTGCCCTGAGCTGGTGTCCATGGATGCACCCCAGAGATGCCTCTCCCACATGGGCTGTGTGAAGATGAGCCCTCAGGGCTGTGACCCAGAGCAGGGCACTGCAAAAGGCTTTGCACTGAAAGCCCCCAGCCAGTCTGCAGCCTGTTCATCTGTCCTTTGTGCTGGTGCCCAAACTGAGCGTTGTCTTCTGTTTGCTGAGTTGGCTGTGGGGGTTCCAGGGTACAGGGTCACCCCATAGCCCCCAGCACTCCTTACCTTGGGTTTCAGTGTGGTTTTACCTTCCAAGTTTCTTATCACTCTGGAGTTTCTCAGTAGAGAGGCCTCTGGTGTGTTTGTTACTGAGGTGACTTTTGTTCCAAGGCCGTGCCTCCCAGTATTCCAAACACTCTGCTCTCAGTGGGGTGGTTTGATAGAGCTGATGGGTGCTGGAAGGATTGAGCCAGCAGGCACCTGACTTCTTGGGAAAAACGGAAGGTGTAATAGTGAAAGAGATTGCCAGTTCCTACAAACTTAGCGGGTGACTTACCCGGCCACAAGTGCGATTACTCTGTGTGTGTGTTCCAACACAAACCCTGAATCAGCCCGTTAGAAATATGCTCTATCCTTCAGAGGTTTGTTGGGGAGACTATCCTATTACAGTTCCAAACTATGGGCACGTAGCTGTGAAAAGACTTAAGGAATTGATCTGGTGTGGTATGAAATTCTTCAGACATTCTCAACAAGATTCCAGTGTTAGTTTTCCAGCAGGTACTGCTGCAATCCTTGTTGTACATATAAACTGCAGTCAGTGTTTGCATGTTCCTGTTCTTGTTCTCCTGCACACAGACCTTGGTTTATGTTCCATCAGAGCTGGGCTGCTGGAGGAGCTGGTTCTCTGTACGGCTGCTCTTCCATGCTGTTTACAAGGGACTCTGGCTTTCAGTGCATTGTGTTGTACTGTTAATTTTGTTTTAGTATCGTGGCATTTTAATTTTCTGTCTGGATGTGACGCTGGGAGCTGACAAAGGCTTGCAAAAAGTTCTACTTTATGACATAAAACAGTCTCTTCAGCCCTTGCAGGGCCAGTCCTGACTTGTGGTGACCCTTCCATTCATGCACTGGGCTTTAACAGGAGGGAATTTGGAGCTGAGCAGTTTCTGTCCCAGTCCCCCTGTGATGGAACCAGCAGAACAGTCTGAATAAAGCAAAAAAAGAAGTGTTCACAGTTTTCCCTGTAAGAAAGAGCACTAACTGTGGTGTTTCTCTTGTCTCCTTGGTTCAGAGATCACAAAGGACGTCTCCATGAAGAACCTGAACATGAAGACCCTGTATGTTCATGTCATACCCACCACAGCTGAATGTTGAGAGTTCCAGTTCTATGAAGAAGACCATGTAGACTTTTTTCCACAAAAAAAACTGAAGTCCAAGGAAATTAATATGCTTTTAGATGAACATCCAAGTTGTGTATGGTACTTTTAACATCTGTAGTGGCACACAGGATGTTTTCTACCAGTGCATGTCTAATATGCTGCTCTTTCATTTCAAATACAATGTATTTTCATTATGTTACCTTATGATGCTGTAAAAGCTGTTCAGAAAGTGTCAGAACTCCTTAACTTTAGATATCTATGCAGAAATTTGCCTGAGAGAAGTGGGACTGGTACCTCAGTGATGCTGTTCTCTACATGTGCTTTGAGCAGAGGGCATCTTTTCTAAACCATGGGTTGCCTTGTGCTCTCTGATACATATACACCAACCTACAATAGCTTTGTAACTTATTTAAGGATTACCTGGATCTGTCCATTCATACTAGCTGGATTTTCATGAAGTGTGTGGCTGTTGATTTACAATACTCCCTAAATTCAGTACTTGGAACAATAAATTTGCTTCATCTCCAAACTCTTGTTTCCCTGTGTTCAGAGTCCTTTGCTTCCTTAGGATTTCACCACACTTAGGATCAGGAACACCAGAGATCTGAAAATGTCTGGTGAACACCAGGGGCTGTTCAGATGGTGGTACTGACAGGTATTAATGTGGTAACATTGTGAGAAGAGCAGAGTCTTGCTGAGCATGTTTTTCCATGAGTCTGTTTTTCATCTTTACACCATGAATACCAAAGCTTGTTTGTGATAACCCTGTGTTAGTAGGAATAACTATAAATAGATGTTCTGTGTGACTACTGTGCAGTAGTGGACCATACCAAAATTCTAAGTACTCCTTGGAAGTTAAACCATGTCCGTGGCATTCAGCTTATATAAAATTATTTATATCAGTATTAAAAATGGCAGTGCCTGGACCTCCTGAATCACTGGCCTGTTCAGTTTAAGGAATACTGGACATTGCCCTCTACCTTTCCCTGGAAGTGGAAAAAAAATTTGCCCTCTACCTTTCCCTGGCTTATCTTAATTTTTTTGTCATAGTGACATGGAAATCAAATTTATGGTGTTTTGTGGAGTTTCTTTGTCACATTAAAAACATCCAGGTTTCATCTGTGAAACTAAGGTTGCTGTTCCTAAGCTGAGGAACTTTGCTTTATTATTGATGGAGAATAAATGAAGATGGCAAATGATTGCAATCTAACTTGTTCTTAATGAGCCAAGCTAAGGGCACAACATCACTTGCATTTTTCAGGACTTATTTTTGATTTAGCATTTTGTGCATGTGTGTGTTTTCTATTTCTAGCTCCATGTAAGAACTGGATTAGCTTTTTTATGTATAAATATATATATAAGTGCTTTCCAGTGAATTAGAAGCCAAGCCAAGATTTATGGATTCACTCTGAGTTACAAATAGAAAAAGATAATCATCAACAGAACCTTTTTTTCTTTCTCAAATATATTTATAGCTGTTTACTGTAAAAATAATCTGCCCCTAAGAGAAGAAATACTTGTGACCCGAGTCAAATAATCCCATGCCTTATGTGAGGTAGAGCTGAGTTGGGTTTCCTGGATTTTCTTTTAAGTAACCAACTGTTTTATGCTGAAAATGAAGTCTGGCCTTTCCCTGGACTTCCTCTGTGAGCTTTCTCTGGGAAGATGTTCTGCAGAACAGCAAGGCCTGGGATGCACTGTTAAACCAGACAAAGACATGCAGCTCGTAAAAGTTACAGTCAGAAGCAGAGGGTTTAAATTATTTACTCACATAAAAGGATGAAGGAAAAATATTGCTGATAATTCTGTTTGTGCCTTGTAGTTCTTCAGGACCTACGTGAAGGCAACAGACTGTAAGAGAAAGTCAGCGAAGACAGCACTTGATTTTTGTGACCTGAAGTCAGTGTGGTTTGTGCCCAGGCTGCAGGAAGTTGCTGTGTGAGCATCACCACCCTGTGCCTGCTGCCTGGACAGCGTGTGTGGGATCATGGAGATCCCAGTGTTCCGCAGAGCAACCTAAAACCCAGAGGGAGAGGGGAGCCATGAGTTCCAGAGCGGGAGGTGATGATACCCCAGGAACTCAGCGTGCAGCATGGCTGCGTTTTGTGGTTCTGCATCACCACAACTTCATGTGCAAACGGGGGGCTGCAGTAATGCCTTCCTGGGGGTTTGTAGTCTAAGCACAAAAAATGACACAAAATATGGCCAAAAAAGTAGTGGAATGTTGAGCTGCTTTTCCAGTCTGTGCCCAGTGTGGGTACAGAGAGCACCTGTAATGTAACTCTTGTACTCCAACACCCCTGTCACAGAGGGACACTACCTGTGGCATGTCCTGTTGGAACTGGTGTGAGGTCTCCTGGACTTGTGTCAGTGTTACCTTTACTAACACAGAGGTTCCTGCTGCTTGAGCTGGAAGTAAATGGTACCACACGTTGAACAGTGTAAGACAATACTCCCACTTACAAGCAGGGAATGGTGAAGGGTTTGTTCCAAGTGGCATTGGCACAGAGTGGCAGAGTCTGTCAGAGAGAGGCAAAACTTCCTGGTCAAGGAATATGCTCAGCCAGCCCTAAATCTGTTGTTCGAGATGCTGACCCAAGAAATCCTTCAAAAAGCTGTATTTCTCTTTTCTAAATGAGGCTTGCATTTAGAAACTAGAGGAACTTTTCAGGTCATGAGGTGTGAGCTACTCAGTTCAAGCTGATGTCTCTTCTTGTCACTTGATTGTGCTTTTCTAAGGTATTGATTCTTAAAGTTCACTCTAAGTGGGTGTTGTAAGGGCACAAAGTTACACTCCCTGTTTCTTTTCAGGGTTACAAGTACTACACATGTGGTGTGTGTTGGTGCTTTCCCTGTCCTGCTTCACCTCAGCCTCCTTTCTTCACTGCACACGCTTCATTCCTCTCTTTTTTCCTTCCTTTTCCTTTTGTTTTGTTTTGTTTTGTTCGTGTGATTTGGGGTGGTTTTTTTATCTGGTCGCTTTTAGTTTCTCAGCTGCAGCTTCCTGTCTGCATGGACAGTACTCCTCATGGGCTGGAATGACTGGAACAGAAACCCAAGTGTGTCCTTGTGCTCCAGCCTGATCACATCACAAGGATGGAAATACCCATAAGGGCTATTTCTGTCTCTGGGTAGGATTGGTAGAAGCTGTTAGAGCGGAAAATTCAATATGCTTAGGACAGGTAACGGAAGAACGAGACCAGAGTTTATCAGAGGACGCTGCTGGAAATGTTGCTTGGTCAATAAACTTTACATCAACATTTACATAAGTAACATGTAACTTAAAAAATAATTTTGTGGCAGAATTATAGTCTAATTTTCCTTTTAGCTGCCCCTCTGTTAGTTGGCTCTGCTCTCTTACCTACCTCCAAAGCATACTGAGAATGAATGTTAGGAACAAGTTGTGACCCATTTGGGTGAACTTGTGCTTTTTCTACCTTCCTTCTCCACGTCCATTTTTAGTATCCCTTTTTGTTATTCTGGATAATATCTAATCATTGCTTGAGAGAATTTCTCTCTAGGGATCTTGAAGTGGGGAACATTTCCTGGTAATTTTTTTATTGAGGTTTCTTGATGCATGTCTATAACATTATCTAGGTTGGGTTAATAATAGTATCTTGGCTTGATGTGATACTCTTCAGGATTTATGTACTTCAATTAGCTTCCCTCTTAAATAGCTTGTTACACAAATTAGGTCCCAGACCACTGTTGACTTCTGCACAGAGAAACCACTGCAGAGGCTCCACAGAGCTGTGTCACCATTTGCTGTGCCTGGAGGAGTTTGTACCCTTGAATCCTGATGCTGGCCACTGTTGCTCCTCACCTGGTGGCAATGCCAGCACTCCCCCTCACTGGAATGTGCTGCAGGAGCTGGACTGTCTCTGTGCTGTCAGGGAGCTGTAGGCACTGGTACAACATCCACCTGTTGCCATAGCCAGAAATCACAGTGCTGCGGCTTAAAACTGAAAAATTGGGACATCTTTTTCCCCCTCCATACACACACAGAGCTGTGTCCCTCCCCATTTCCTCTCCTTGTCTCAAACAGCATCCCCTTGAGTCTGTTGGGCCTGGGCTGTGCTCCAAGTGAGCTCTCTGTCCCATTCCCTTCCACCAGGTCAGGATTCCATAGCTGGTCCTGTTTGGCACCCTTGGCAGCACAGTTATCAGGAGGGCCTGGCACTGAGTGAGGCTGGGGTAGGCTGAGATACTCCAGCCAAGCTGTGGGACAGGGGAGCAGCAGGATTGCTCCCGTCAGTCCAGCTCCTGTCATTCCTCAGGATCCATCAATGCCAGGCTGGCTGGAAACCAGAATCACCTCACTGCCTCCTCCAGGTCCATGTACAACAGTCACAAACTTGCATTTCTGTCCTGCCTTAGTGCAGTAAAAAAGCAGTGACTTGGTGTCCTTCTGCAGGTAACTTCAGAGAGAAGGGTTTTAAGGAGGGAAAAAACAAATGGGTTTCTCTTCATTCTGTTATGAGTTGAATCACAGCTGATCAACCTTTCAGCCCTTTTGCAGCCCAGAATCTCTCTGTTTTCTGCCAGCAAAGGTGGAGTTTGGGTATCTTTGTCATTACTGGCTAAGCACAAAGGAATTATTCAGTCTGTCAAGTAATTTTTTTGCTCTTTTATCTGATTTCTTACAGGATGGACTCTTGACACTGATTAAACAGATTGAAAATGTAATGTATGCAGCTCCATTGCCAAAGGTGACCTGCAAAACAGTCTCAGATAGTTTCCTTTAACACTTGTCTTTCCAAGAGTGAGCAGCACAGCCCCATCCACACACAGAATTAGCTCTGCAGTGGGAACACTCTTTGCTGAGTTAATTTTACTCTTGCTGTGCTATGAATGGTGGGGAACTGGGGTTAGAGGGAGGGGCTCTCTTCAATTATCTAATGTTTCCCCCAGTTAAATTGTTTATGTAACAAATATAATTATAGCTTTTATGTAATTGCAGGGGGAAGAGGTTCCTATTTCAGTATGTCTGGGTATTTCAGTTAATTTCCAGTCTCTGTCTGTGCAAAGTTCTAATTAGGGGTCACAAAGCTCCTCAGAAGACTTCTGAAGTTCCTTGTAGACAGAATTAGAATAAAGTTGCTCCTAAAGATACGTTTGGGTTTTTTTAAGACTTTCTTGGGTCTTAAACTATAAGGGAGTTCTGTATATATTACCCTCATTTTGCAATTTGTTCCAGTTCTTAGTGTTCAAAACAGTGCAGTTGAAATCTCCCAAACAAGTGAAATGCACCCTGGCACTTCCTATTTGCTGTGTTTGATCAGGTGTGACAGCTGGGCAGCTGTGCAGAAGGTACTTCCTTGGAATATCATTTGCCTGAAGGACAAATATCCTTTACTTCTCAAGTCAGCAGTTTTGCAAAGGTGAAGACTATCAAAATTTAGAGCTGGGACATGTGCTCTGTGATTAATAGTGCTGGCAACCCCCAAAATCATGGGATCTTTATGGGTGGCATATGCCAGGCATCGCACGTGGGAGGAGGGGAAGATGAAGCAGCTTGGAGAAGTTACTTTGGGAGGTTTTATACTGCAAATCCTGCTGGTTATATAGTCTAAACAAGGATGAAGGATCCTGAATATTCCTCAAGACACGTGAATGTTTGTAAGATGAAAAAGAAAAGTTCCTTTCTGTGTCAACTGAACGAGCCAAAAACTAGGCTTAGGCTCTTAGAAACCAAAGGCTTTACAGTAAAGGGAGTTGCCACGGATTAGTAATTAAACAAGGACTAATAATTTCATATTCCTGCCAAAGAACACAAGTACCAAAAAAACCAAGTGCTGGGCTGCATAAGCAGGATTGTCTGTAAGATGATGAAGTAATCTTTCCACTCAGTTACTGATAAGGCTCCTACTGCAGCCCCGTGTCCAATTTCGGGAACCCTGTGATGAGAAGATGTTGACAATTTGGAGGGAAGCCAGTGAGGAGAAACAGGAATCAGGTCTGGGAAATGTGTCCTGTGGGGAAAGATTGGAAGAGTTGGCATGTTTAGTCTACAGCAGGGAAGACTGAGGGTGAGGTGTGACAAGTCTTCCAATAAAGAAATAGTAATCGCAAAGAGAATAGTAATGAACTGGTTTTCAAGAGATTTGTTAGGTTAAGTTGGGTGGAAATTTAGGCCACATGTGAGGAGAAGCAGCCTAAGAATTAATCTGTTCCTAGAATGGGTGGCCTGGGAAGGGGATGGGATTTTCATCAAGGGTGGGTTTAAGAAGGGGTTATGAGGGGTCTCCAAGGAATTGCTTGGATACAGATTGCTCTTCCTGGAGCTGGGGGAAGTTGTACCACCACAGCAGACTGGAAACCTCACAAAACCTTTTGGGGCCAACTTTCTAAGTTTATTTTGTCACCTGAGGAAAAGATGGCTTTGCAAAAAAATTCTTGACAAGTTTGAACCTGTGATTAGCTCATCTGTCAAAATTACTGTGGATACAAGGAAAGGAACTGTCTGTTAGTTATGAGGTGTGTTTTCTGTTTGGATATCTGTAACAGCATGTTTATCATGCTGATGTCTGAACACCTTTGGTACCTTGGATGCTTTTACTGCCCTCCATTTGATTTCATACTGAGCTGGATTCTGATGTCAGCTGGAAGAACCAGCACTGTTGCTGCTTGGATGAGTCAGACCTGGCCTGAATCCCATCATGTTCTGGCTGTGGTTTATCAGCTGCTGCAGGGACAAGCCGGGTGCACAAAGGGACTTCGCTGACAATTTTTGGACGCCTTCAAGATTCGGTCATTCACCTGGTGTTAAACAGCATCTAACAGACCATCAGCTCTGTCAGAGGAATCAAAGTAATAAAGACACAGAAAGGGGATTAAAAACAACAAACCAGCACAAGTTACATTTATTTCTCTGTGTGATGACTACTTGCCCCAAAGGACAATGTAGGGGACAAACCTAAACTGGGACATTCAGCTTACGCTGCAAATCACTGGGTGATACTATTAGTCTTGTGGACTTGGGATCTTAATTCTCCAAATTAATTAGTGCAGAAAAGTGTCTTGGGTTCTCCTTTACACTGTTTTAATGGTCTTAGTAAAAAATGCCTTTCTCAGCTGCTTTGCCCTCCTCTCAGGGGCATAAACTCACAGTTCCCAACTGACAGAGGAGATGAATAAACAGCCACAGTGTTTCTATTTTCCTCACCCTAAAATTAAATTAGGGAAAAATTGAGTATCTCTGAAGAAAAGAAGTCACAAGGCAGCTGTGTAGTGACGCTTGCACAGGGATTGTGGGGGGATGTAAGCACTGATGTCACAGTACCAGCACATCTGTATTGTGATGTTTCAAGCATATTGATGGTTAACGTGGCAGGGTTAGTGTTCTTTTCTAACCTCTGTCTGCTGCTAGACTTCCTGAATTTTATAATACAGAGTTCTGAATCTCAGTTTTACAGAAGGCCTTGAATTTCTTCCCCTCCATGGCTTAGTAAAGCCACTGCTCTGTGAACCTGTGCCTTTGCTTTTAGCACTTCTATAATTAGCCAAGAAACACGGGCTACTTCAGGCTATGTGTATTCCAAATAGATGTCTTCCTTCCCTCGAGGAAAACAGCAAAGAACCAGTAACATTTATAATTTTAAAAATGGAAAAATCCACAAAAAGATACTGCCAATGTAGACTTAATGGTCTGTGTCCAAGTGACATTTTTCTCTGGGTATCATCAAGTTGAAAACACAAACAGCTCATCAGGAAGGGCAAGACCAACCCCAGCCAAATGGAGTTTGACGAAACTGTCAAGTATTTACCACCGATCTTGAGTGTTGTGTAAAATACTGTTTTCAGCTGGTCTCTTGGTGGATGCACAGCCTAAAACTAGGATAGATTAGTTAGGTGTACTGAGCCGAGGTTGCACAGCGCAGCCCTGAGGATCCCAAAGCATTGCTCCCCTGTTCCGTGTTTCTCTGAGCTGGTTCTGTCTCTGGCACAGTGTTGGTTCATTCCTGCCTTTCCCTGTGTATGGACTCAAGAGATCATTGGACTCAAAGCTACTTCTCCCAGGCAAGACCTGTCCCTGTGCTGACCCTGAAACGCACAAACACCGGCACTGCTCCAGGGGGTCCAGCCTTAACACCCTTTTTATTGTCCCCCACTATCAGTGATACACTCGGAACTTCTAAAGGATTGTAATCCTGGTACTTTGCTGTTTTCCAGAGGGGCATCGTGCAGCTGATGGTTCAATAATGTGTATTTATATTTCTAAATTGTCTCCTTGAAGACTGGGCCCTCGGTTTGTCCCAGGTTATTTGCTGCTTTCAGGTCTCTTTTGGGATGCGCAGAAAAGAAGTTGCTAAACTCATTAATTGCATCATGCACATGTGACATCAACAGTGAAGCCATTGAGGGGGAAAGAATCTGAACCCATGATTTATTTTTAAGGTGAGAAATATGCTGATTATTTTGTAGGCTGGCATTTTCAGAAGTTAACACAGTAACTTGGAGCCTGTGAGACTTGTCCTGCTTTTCCTTAGCTCAGTAGCAGTGCAGGCTCTGGCTCTGAACTCCTCCCAGAGCTGCCATTCGGGGCCTGAATCCAAATTAATCTTCACTGTATGATGTCAAAACAGAAATAGAGAAACTGACCCAGGAGTCAGTGACAGCAGGTTAATTCTTAAATAATTTCCATCATAATGAGAGGGGGAAGAGAAAAGGAATGAAGTGGTAACAAAGTGAAAGATTTTCATGCAATTGTATATAATAAAGAGAAAGGGAAGATAAGGGCACAGAAACACAGAGTACGTGTAGTCTTTTCATTGCAAGATTGTCTCCTTAAGATGATGGTTTTAAGGTATTAAAAGTTGTAAGAGGCCAAAGTAATTTACATGGAGCAATAATATCAAACAGGTTTTTTACACCTTTGTAATAACTTGCCTAAAATATTGCCAGTTTAAAACCTTTTTTTTTACATGGAATGACCACTTGGAAAAAATGTATCATTCCTCAACACTAAAACCATAGAAAAGCTGCAATATTTTATATTGCTTCGGAGTGGCAAAAATGGAGAACATGATACAAAGAGGTGCATTTGGGAGAATAAATTTTTATAACTGTTGGTCAGACATAACTTAACCAGGAGTTTGTCCTTTGAAAGTCAGGAGCTCCATAATGATGCAGTGCAATACAATAATGACTAGAGACAAAAAGGCTGCAAAGGAGGAGATTTAATCAGGGAAAATGAATAATTACACAAAAATAAAAATTTTTTTTAGCTTAATTAGTGATTTAAGGTCAACAGCAAGTTACAAGGATTTGAGATGAGTACTCTTGTTACTGGTACTTGTGCCCCTGTCTAAGTGTCATGTGTAGTTTTCTGTTGGATACTATATTTTCCCCACTATAACATTAAAAATCACTTCCCACAGCTCATCTGTATTTACCATTTCGAGAGGCAGCAATGTAACATCCTTCATCCTCTCATTCTTTGGATAAATGAGTAAAGATAACCTGGACCTGATCTGCTTCTGTCAGCTGAAGCTGGAACTTTGTCCAGCAGTTCTCAGCAGAGCTGAATTACTGAAGTAACTTTCTTACATCTCAAGTACAGTATTTAAATTGCTGAGCTTGAAACAACTTAGAAATATCAAACTAAACATGGATTTTTTTCAGCTCCTTAAACTGTTTCCTCTATTTCCCAAATGGACAAAGAGAAGCAACTCTTACCCTTGAGTTCCTTGAGGGGATGGAGGAGTGGTATGTGGTACACCAGATCTTGAGCTGTCCTGTTCTCCACTGTTAGACAAGAATAGGAAATAAAGCAGAGAATAAAACATTCTATTTTCGTGTTGCTTCTGTGTTACTGGAGTAAGGGAGTTTGTTCTACCTTTGGTATCTCTGTTCACTTTACATTTAGTTTGCTTTGCCCTGTGGCAAATATGAGGTTCGCAGCCTAACATTAAAATGAGATTCAACAAATAATGGAAAAGCAAAAGTGAGCTGGAGGATGAAAGTGTCATCATGGGCTTTTGGGGGCTCTCAGGCTTGTGTGCAAACCCAGAAATTGAAAAGGGTGGAAGGGCTGGAGTTTCTTCCCCCTTCTTCATCTCCTTCTGTCCCCTCCCTCCCAATTGCTCAACTAGAAAATACTGCAATATTTCACAGCCACTGTGATGAAAGTTGGTACATGGGAACATTTGCAGAGTCTTTGTTCACCCCTGTGCAGAACATGATTTATTGAAGGCTGGAGCTTTATGAGGAGCATCTGAACACACGAGCACCACAAGGAAGAACCCACTTTAAAGTTGAGTCATTTCCTATAAATACACTGAACATAATGAGGATTTAGGCATGAAACTGCCTGTACTAGTGTTTTAAGAACCAATTTTGTATTTTTTGTACACCTGAAATACATGCCAGGCTAATCTTAGAATGCCTTTTCAAGCTTAGCAAGGTCAAATAAGTGCTTTGTGCAATCACACACCTAAGTTGTATTTAACTTTTCATCAACTTTTCAGTGGGCTAAAAAATATGCATAATTCATTTCCCTGCTGGTTTTATGTAACCATAGGATAAATGAATAGGAGAGGGGGAAAAAGATGAGGAATTGGTGAAGTTTTGTCATGTGTGCCTGCCACTGAGAAACCACTACCACTGCCAACTCAGAGCACACACTCTATGGCTTCATTTTTATTCAGATCCCAGTAAGTTATATAATTAAAAGAGTATTAATCTGTACTAAGTACATCTGCTCGAAAACCCCCTTAGAATTGTAGAACTTTGCAATAATTACTGCTGTAGCATAGACTCTGATTAATATATGGCATTGCAGCCCATTAAAAGTAAGTAATGAGTGTGTGTAGTCTGTGAGAAGTTTTAAGGAGTGGATGAAGGTCTCCTGGTGTCTTTTTGCTGGGCTATGAAAGATGGTTGTTTTCCTTGATGCGTTTACTCTTGTACAATTAAAACAGCCTCTTTTCAAATATTGTACCCTCATACCTGGATCTGCTTTCTTTGTTTTTAAATAACTGAAAATACACTTAAAACTGTCCTCTGTGCTTATATGCAGATGAAAAAAGGATCATAATATCTGGGCAGATACAACTTTGCTGCCTCATCTAAACCTTTAGCCTCAGTGCAGAAATTCCTGGATTTTCCTTGCTGGAGCTCCCATAACTTTGATCAAATGTGCATTTTCAATTTTGCCAATTGTTGGAGACTAAATGCAGACACAACTAATGAGCACTGGTTTAACCAAGAAATAAACCAGAGACAGCAGAGAACTGAAAGAGGAAACAGCAATAACTTAATTTACGAGCCCAAGCCCTGCGTGGCTCCTTCCGCTGTTCCCAGCACAGTCCATCTCTGCAACCTCCACTCTGGGCAAGGAACTCCCTCCTTTCTTCATCACAGAGCAATCAAGGAAAAAGTTTGGAGTAGCCAGAGGTTTCGAGCATAAAGCAATGATGCTTATCCCAACCTGTTCATTCCTGGCAAAAGCAAGTCGTGGAACTGCAAATGGGAGGATTTCTGAAAGGCTCTGGGACTTTTTTAGTCTGACCAGTCACCCCAGAACTGTTCTGCCGAGTCACAGAAGAGCTGACAGACCACCCACCATGATCTTTTCAAACGTTGTTCTAGCTTTTGTTTTCCAACACATCCCAGTTCGTTCCTGCTGCTGAGATCCCAGCTTTCTAGGCATAACTAGGACAGCTGGCTGTGTGTAGTAACCCTTTTATTTGCCACATTCAGGAAAGATAGGACATTAGAGAGTTGTTTCTTTTTTTTAATCCTGCTATTCAATCAGAAAATTGTTTATTTTGGCAAGAGATATAAATGATAATATACAAAATTAATATTTCTCTCGTTAAGAAGTGTTTGTAAATGAGGGCAGAGTTTGCATCAGCCTGGGAGCAAGAGCAGACTAGTTAGGAAAATACTGTTTGCAAAGGTGTTGCAGAGAAACCTAAAACATGCAAATGCCATTATAAGAGAATAATACTTCTCCCAAGGACTTGTTTGTGTAAGGATTTCACTCACATATAACAAAAACTTTAAACCATCTCTAAGAGGAAATGAAATCTTAAAGCTTCAGGGGCTGGGAGGGGTATTTTTGTATGATGCATTGGTATTCTGTGGCAAACACTATCCCCAAGGTAGTTTTGATCCAATTATTGCTGGAAATGCTAAAGATAAGGTAGTATTTTCAGGATCAATAAGTCTGCAAAAATTTAGATCATTCCAGAAAAGCATTTTAAAATTAAATTCATCCCTGTGTCGATCCATGATTAATTAGAAGTTGTGTGGAAAGTTATACTGAGAGAAAAACTGTGGTCTGGATGCTCCTTGTCAGGATATTGCTGTTGAGAAAGGTCAGGTTTAAAACTCCGAATGACAACTTTCCTAGGGATAGGAACAAGAAAGAAATTTCAACGAATGTGTTTGCTCAGGGTGGTGGAGGAGAGGCTGATTTCACTCCTTGGTGTGGGATTCAGCAGAGCTGAGGCTGGAAGGCGGCTCCAGCCTCCCTGCTCAAAGCGTGTTCAACTCCAGCAGGTCACCCAGGACTGGGTCCAGTTGGGGTTGGAGTATCTCCAGGGGATGAAGAGCCCACAACCTCTCTGGGGAATCTCTGCCACTGTTTGACCACCCTCACAGTTCAAAAAAAAAAAAAAAAAAAAAAGAGTGGGCTTTTGGTTTTGAGGTTTTTAGTGCTCAGATGGAATTTCCTGGAATTCAGTGTGTGTCTGTTGCCCCCATGACCCCTGAGAAGAGCCTGGCTCTTTATTCCCTGCCATTGGGAATTTGGCCACATGAATAAAATCCCCTTGATCCTTCTCTTTGTCCAGGATGAACAGTCTCGGTGCTCTCAGAGTCTCCCCACAGCACAGATGTTCCCATCCCTGGTCCTTTGCTGAACTCCAGTAACTCCATGTCTCTCCTGTACTGGGAGCCCCCCAGCACTGCTCCCTGCGCTCCAGATGTGTGTCCCTGAGCTGAGCAGGAGGGATGGATCACCTCCCTGCCCTGCTGGCAACGCTCTGCCTAATGCAGCCCTCTTTGTCTCTTTTGCCAATATTAAAAGAGCATTTTAGATTTTTTCCCCTCTCTCATCTGAGGCAATCAGCTGACACTATAAATTTATTCTGATGCAATTAAAATCAGAATTTATTGGCTGAGGAAAAAAAAAAAGGAGCAAGTAGTTTTTAACTGGGAGTAATTTTTTTTGTCTAAGAGGTCTAGATCAATTTAAATCAATGTGTTGCTGAAATACTACAAGGAAACAAAAAAAAGCTGAATGAAGAATAAGAAAATGGTTGTAATTTTCCCATCCATAATGTCATCCATGTCCACACTTTTTCCTTTGTGCTGTTTGCACTCATCAATAGAATATATGCCCAAGATCATTAGACAGATACATATGGATTTAATTCTAAAACAATGTGAGAGATTAATTCTTAATTAATCCTTAAGTGTGTAGTCAACTTAAATTCCTCTCCAGATAGTGGAATGATGGAGATGATGATTCTGAAGATGGCTGAGGAGATCTGGAATGCCATCTGGATGTACTTTTCCTTGTGTGTACAGATATAGATAGATATATATATAGATAGGGATAGATAGATAGATAGATAGATAGATAGATAGATAGATAGATAGATAGATAGATAGATAGATAGATAGATAGATAGATAGATAGATAGATAGATAGATAGATAGATAGATAGATAGATAGATAGATAGATAGATAGATAGATGTGAGGACATACTGCCCAGAGTCTGAGAATGCTCCAAACTTCAGCACCATGATCCACTCTAACGGATATAAGCCTGTGTAATCATGACATTATATTAAATGTACAGCTGAGATGCTGGTAAGAACCCCTTCTTTTAAGAATTAAAGCCTGCAGGAGGGACCACATGCCGTGTCAGGGCTGTACATAAAGGCCTCCCTGCCTCCCTGCTGCTGTTAAACCACATAAACTCCTGGGACAGCACATCCCATCAGGCACACAGGGAAGTGTGGGATTAATTTGGGAGTCCTTTGCTTGCAGGCACGCAGGCCTCTCTGCATTTGGCAGGGATGCCCATGTTCACCTCACCTCAGAGCTCGTTCGCTGTCATTGCCCAGAGTTTCAAGGTGACTATTTATAGAGCGCAGCGGAGAAATAAGCCCAATATTCATTAGCAGAAGTTTTGGCCAGAAGCTGGGAGAGTGGAAAAGCAGACTTCAGTGTTGATAAATTGCAGAGCAGTGTAACGGCATTGTTAACTTCCTTTTGCAGGGACACGGGTCTCCTGAGTGCATCCAAGGGCTTCCTGATTGTTTTTCCTGGCATCTATGACTTCAAGCAATCACTGACTTAAAATGCATGTTGGCAGATTCGCCTTGCCCTGGTGCTGGTTTTCATTAAGACTTGAAGTCTGAAAGGTAAGTGGGCTTCCTAAAAAAATAGCCCAAATGTCATTTACAACCTTCAATCCGAAGGAGACGTTGTAGGATGTTATTATTCTCAAAGCACGTGAATTACTCTTACCCAAAAAGCAGCAAGTTAAATCTGGTATTTGTAAAATGACCACTGGGACCATGTCTAGATTCTGTTTGCTGTGCTAAATTCACTTTTATTTGCAACACGAATTTTGTGTTACTGATAAATATTTTCTTTTAGGTATTTTTGTGGAGTATTTTTTCTGGAAATTTCTACTGAAACCCTTGGTGACAACTAGTATTTAAATCAATTATTCTGTTTCCCCTTGGGAAACTGCTGTAGACAGCAAGGACTGACTTTTAAATTTATAGGAATGTTGAGACAAGTTTGCCAATACTCAGCTGGTTTTCCAGTACTGACCTTTAGCTGCTGCTTTGTTTTCACTGGGTTTTTTTTTTTGATTTTACTCTTGCTTCTGAAATGACCCACATCCCATGTCCAAGGCTTTAATGCCTTCCACATCCGGGAACTTAGCTACTTGCACTAAGAATTTTGCAAACTGGTACCTATTTTATTCTATTAATATTTTTTCTTGAAAAACAAAGCAAAAAAAAATAATTGAAAAATCAAAAGGAAAGAACTTATGGTTGTGATTATTTTTGATTATCATACAGCTAAAAGTTGCCTTCTTTTTTTCTGAACTGTAAAACAACTGTGCTGTGACAACATTCAGTAGTTCACCATGTTTTGTTTCTCTCAGTATTTTCAGAGTTTTTAATTCAACACTGAGTCCACTTGAGCATTTTCCTTCGTGTTCTTTCTTGTGAATAAATACATTCAAAGAAAATATATAAGTTCTTCTTAAAACGGTGTCATTCATTCTAAAACTTTTAAATTTGCCAACTGATTTCCCACAGTAATCTGTGGAATGGGTGTTATATAGGATTTAGGATTTTTTTAAAGCAGACGCTGCATAACTGAAGAGGATCATCTCAAAGTGTTGCAAAAAGGTCTGAATATTGCAAAAAGCTTTCTCACAGTTGCTCTATGCATACAAAAGATCTTCATGACTATGTTCAGGGGTCAAAAAAGTTGTTCTGCCCCCAGTTATACACATATATTCAGTAGATTCTGACAAAACAAGTCAGATTATTCCTCTGGTAAACTGACTTGTGGCCCTTTCTGAAAATATATAATCATAATATTAGGTTCTCTCCATTCACCCTAGTCTTCTGACTTCTGTTTTTGTTGATTGTTGAGGAGGGTTTAATTTTTTTTTCTTTTTTCCTAGACTAAAGGTGCTGTGGACACCTCCATCGAGTTCTAAATGTGGCAGAAAATGGCCTTTTATGTTGTTTCTGACTACGTGCTTTTGGTTGCAAGACCATCAACTTTATGTCAGGTTCAACAAATTACAGCTTGAGAACTCTTCTCGCCAGGGAAGAAGCAGATTTATTTTATAGAGAAATCAACTGGTAACTTTTAGTCAAGCATATTTCTAGCCAGGGTCACTGGTGCCAACAGCACAGGAAGGTTGCCGAGGCCCCGCGTCTGTAAAACTGCTTCTAACATCAGATGGAATTTGAATTCCCTCTACTTTTTGCATGGCTGAAGCTGGGCCATGGCAAGGTCATTTCATGTGTGCTTTGCACTTGACTATTTTTGCTTTCCGATTGAATTAGAACAGTGAAATAAATGATGCTTGCGGAATATCCCAATGTACCTTATAATCCTCTGGTCAACATTTTTTGTTGTTGTTTTTTGTTTGTTTGTTTCACTGGGTTTTTGTTTGGTTTGGTTTTTGTTTGTTTTGTTTGTTTTGTTTTTTTTTTTAAAACAAAACAGGGCAGATTTTTGTTATCTTCTCCGGCAGTGCGTATGATGTTCAAGCATTAAATGCAGAAAGCAACTTCCCCGTGCTGACTGCTCTGAGACATCATGGCAGTGTCACAGAGCGTGTTATGGACACAGCCTCTGTCTGTCATTACTTTTGCTCCTAAAAAAGCAGAGGTTTAGGACTGGTCGGCTTTTCCCTGGGAGACTGTGACGTGAGGGTGTGAAATTACTGCAGGAGATCACACTGGCGATTCACAGGGATACGCTTTCTAACTCTATCAGATGCTGGACTTGTGCCATGGTTTGGTGGCATATGATACCATGGGAGTTCTTTCCTAACAGCAACTGAGGCTGGGTCTGGACATTCAGGTAATTAAATGTCCAAATTTGTTATAAAAGAGTCAAAACTTCACATCTCCAAGTCCAATATGGGCACTCCAAATATCCTTCCTGCTGCTTCTGTTCCCCAAAGCTCTGTGCCCTTGTACAACAGCTCCTCACACAACATTTCTGCCTGCTCGGTGAGGAATTAGGACAGGTTTTACCACTGCACTTTGCTCTGTTGAAGCACGCACTACCACATTTTTGACAGATCAAGCATTCTTCACTTCCATTCTCAGTGTTGCCATTTGGTACCAACAACACCTCAAAGGTAAACTCTGTAAGTTCAGAAGGGTTCCATGGGATGGAAGATGTTATATCTATATGATACCAGAACATCACAGTTATGTGCTTTAATGCACACATCTCTTTTTAGAAATTTCATAAAGGGTGCTCAAATAAAAATAGCTATTTCATTCTAACCTAATACAGCTGAACTACAAGTTGCTGAACTCGCCTTCCCCTGAAATTCCTCCTCTGTTTTGTTAGTGTGTAAATTAGGCTCCAGGTTGTGGAAATGATGTGAAACTCAAACCTGAGAACTATCTGACAAGGATAATTCACTATTAGCTTATTCAAACTTGAGGCAAGCATAGTGCCAAAGTGCTTTGGGATAGCATGATCTCTGTTCCTCTATATTCTTTTGACCTCCACTATGCATATATTCCCCTATTAACCAGAAAAATGAGGAAGAATTCAAAGGAAGTGCTAAATCTCACCTTAGAGAGATGCAATGGATTTAGGAAAAAACACAAATGGTCCTAATCTCCAAAACACGAGAAGCATTAAATTTTAGTATTTAGTTGATGTTGACATCATGCTTTAAGTAATCTTAAACTTGTATATAAGAGGTTGAGTTCCTAAAAGTACTGTAGTAAAAGAAAGAGATCTCCAAAGAAGAAAAAGAAGTGGTGAGACCTCTGTCACATGGTCTATGAAAATATAAGGACAGCTTCTCAAGTTGTCAGAAATGTATGAAATTCTATTTCATTGTTTGCATGGGGAAATATTTCCATAGGCAGAAGGTATTAAAATGAAGAAAGCTGCCCTGTCACTGCTTATCTCAAGTGATAAACAGCCAGACACTTCTGCTATTTCACTGGGGTTGACAAAATCAGCCATAGGGGCTGAAGATGAAGAGGAAGCAAGGAAAGTAATGATTTGTACTGCTCTGGTGTTATTAATTCCAGGTGCAGCAGCTGACCCGCTGAGGATGTTACGATGTGAGGAATCACATGCTTGGAGACCGTCCTTCTCTGCAATACTTAAATCCTGAGCTCTGCGCCGTGATCCCTAGTATTTAACAGGTGTAGTTGTGTGTGGAATTTAGTTTTTCTGTGAAAACAGTCTGCAGGATGTAATGTTTTTATGCAGCACAGAATTACCAGCCAAGTGTGTTTGCAGGCAGCCAGTAGGAATGCACATCTAATGCTTTTCAAATGGTACTCCAATCATCTGCTTTAAATGATTAATAAGCACAAGCTGAAAATAGCACCACATTTACCTAATGTTTGCATGATTATTTCTGTAAACATTTCATTCAGGCTTTCTCTGCCATCTATCTAAGCATTGTCAAAACAGAGATGCTGCTACTCTAGATTAGTTTTTCTCAGTTGGTTTGGATCTTTGTCATGACCCAGGGAGATGTAGCACCAGAAATGTTGATTCTCAGTTGACAGTAAGCATGTGGTTTAAGATCAAATGAGAAAACTAATCTAGATCTTTGCAGAATAGTTTCTGATTTTCATTGCAAAGCTGATAACTGAGCTTGGTGAGAACTACAAGTCTGGATTTTGTTAATGAGCCTGTCTGAAAGCACTACAAAAATATGGTCACAGTTTCTCCTGGTTCTAAATAAGTCAGAAATAGTTTTTAAAGATGTGGAAGGAACTGTACTTTTGTTGTGTTGGCTGTCCTACTTTTTCCTTAGGTCCTTGCTGAGATAAGGTTGAGACTGGAATTTAAATGGTGTTAAGGAAGAAGCCAAGATAGTAATCAGAATATAATTAACAGTGTATCATCTCTCCAACAAGCAGGGCTGGCCAGCACTGCTAGTCACCAATAAAAAGTGGTGGAAGGTTTCCAGTATTCCAAGTAAAATACTAGTGTTGTTTGCTGCAGCAGTCTACAGGTGTTGTATGATGTGTGTGTATCCTTTACACCAAAAAACCCCCCATCTTATCTACCAAATATATTTTTCTGCTCTTCAAAAGTTGCTCTGTTTCAGTTCAGCCTTGGAGACATTTGGTAAATGGTTTTAACTCTCATGGTGAAAAGATTATGTGGCACAAGAGAATTGTTATGAAATCTACTTTAAGCCTATGTGTAAAACCAAGATGGTTTAATTAAACACCCAATATGAAGTACTCCGGCAGTGCTTCAAGGGTGGCACCCTCTTTTTAGCAATGTTGTGAGCAAAAGTAGTATTTTCAAATCTAAGTTGTGGGGTTGAGTTTTATCACTAATTTTCAAAAACTGGAGTGACAGTTGCTTTGTCTATTTAATGCCCATCACCTGTACATCGTACTTCTTTCAGAAAGGGAAAACGCATTTTTCATTTTCCCGCGGCTTCTGTGTCCCAGGGCGGGACTCTCCATCTCTCAGAATCAAGGTCAGGCCTTCCCCTTGCGGTTTTTTGAGAATTCGGACTGAAAACAGTGAGTATTAAAGAAAAGCAAAAGAAAGGTGATGGTGTCAAACCTCTGCCACTGAACCGTCGCGGTTGAGCCCCTCTGGCCGAGGCGGGCTCAGAGCCGCTCTCACCTGCGCGGCATCACCTCTCGGTTCCCGGCACTGGCCCGGCATCCTGCGAGCCCGGGAGGGTCCGCGCACACCCCGGCTGCGGAGGGTCCGCGCACACCCCGGCTGCGGAGGGTCCGCGCACACCCCGGCTGCGGAGGGTCGCGCTGCCCGGAGCCCCCGGCGGAGCGGAGCGGGGCGCGGCTCAGCCTGTCCCCGCTGAGGGGAGCCCCAGGCCCGCCGGGGGAGGCTCGGCTCGGCTCCGGCACCTCGCGGGGTGGGGAGAGGCGCTGCCCGGCCCCCCTCCAGGGCTTCCCCGCTAAGTCAGACGGAGCCGCCGCCTCCCCGCGCAGCGCAGCGGCCCCGGCGCAGGAGGAGGCGCCGAGCGCGGCCCGGAGTCCCCGGGCGCCGCC